>JAFFST010041913.1:0-10000 GCA_022414735.1 Noturus placidus | reverse complement strand
GTGTGTTCTGAATATCCATCCATCCATCCATCCATCTCCAACCGCTTACTCCTTTTCAGGGTCACGGGGAACCTGGAGTCTATCCCAGGGAGCATGGGGCACAAGGCGGGGTACACCCTGGACAGAGTGCCAGTTCATCACAGGGCACAATCACATACACACTCACACACACATTCATACACTACGGACACTTTAGACACGCCCATCAGCCAACCATGCATGTCTTTTGACTGGGGGAGTAAACCGGAGTACCCGGAGGAAACCCCCGACACACGGGGAGAACATGCAAACTCCGCCCTCACATGGCCCTGGCGGGACTCGAACCCCGGACTCTGGAGGTGTGAGACGGACATGCTTACACGAAGTAGACTGAATTGTACTAAGCATGGTGTACGTACTCTAAGTGTACTACTGGCTTTTATTATATACAGAGTATATTTTTGTCATAGTGGACAGGAGAGTGTATTTCTCCGTGCTGTTTGTATAGGATTGTATACTTCCTCCATAGCGTGATGAATGGATAATATGTAAGTGTAATGCTGTATGCTATACACATAGCGTCAGGACTGAAATCACCACATGCACATATATTTCGTTGAAGTGCACTTGATTGTACTTATGCATAGTGTTTTGTTGTGTTTTTTCTTAGTGTACTAGTTAGTACTGCATGCATACTACTTGCATTCTCCGTCCTCAGCCAGGCCTAAACGATCCCTAAACAATCTTAAAATAAAAGACCAACCGTATTGTAGTTTACATCTTCTACCCAATTATGTACACAATTAAATCTGTCCCCAGGTGTCTTGTATGTGGAAATAGGACTTTCGAAAATGTCTCTCTGGTCTGCAAAGCGTAGAGTTACAAGCAAATAAAGGGGAGAGGATCAATAAAAAGCATTCTCCTCCCGAGGAGTCCCGATTACGCGTAGACTATCCAAACTATTTATCCCGCTGCGCTATGAGACACAATGGTACAGCATCAATACCTGCAATCTCCGACAGCAGGGTGTGTGTGCGTGTTAGGCTGGGAGACACACCAGTGTGTGTGTGTGTGTGTGTGTTGTCCTGCCAGCAGACGGTAATTGGGATGCCGCCGGTTTGCATCAATTCAGTTCAGTGGGGGAGTTGAGGACAAAATGGGGTAGAGGCCATTTAAAGTGCTACAAAAAAGGGCTTTTGTTGGGGCTTGGTGGATTTTGTTTGAGAAAGAGATAGACAAAGATTGAGGCAGGGGGATTTATGTTGCTGGATGCTGAGAGGGGGAATGGACTGTAAGGTGGGATCGGTATTTTCAATTATTGGAGAATTCGGTGTAATTTCATCCATTCAGCGCGCCGGCCTCTGACTGAGAGAGAAATAGGGGTCTGAGAGCGATGACCACTACCATCCCGCTGTTCCTCGACAACGCTGAAGCACACACCCCCAACGGCGACCTTCCCGGCTCACTATTGACCACGAAAAACACAGAGTTTGATTTTTCACACTCATGTTGAGGATCTTTGGAAATGCAGAAAAGTCAGATGAGGTCACAAAAGGACGAGCATCATACACTCAAACCTAACGCTGCTAATGAGTTAAGTTTTATTTATTGGCATGGCATACTTGTACGTTCTGACAGAGGCCTGATTAGATATCGAGTTGACCTGTGAGTCCATGTCACGTTGGTGAGATCCATCCGTCCATCCATCCATCCATCTTCAACGACTTACTCCTTTATCAGGGTCACGGGGAACCTGGAGTCTATCCTAGGAGGCATCGGGTACAAGGCGGGGTACACCCTGGACAGAGTGCCAGTCCATCACAGGGCACATTTACATTTATTCATTTAGCAGGCGCTTTTATCCAAAGCGACTTACAAATGAGACACACTCACACACCAATGGTAGCAGAGCTGCATGCAAGGTGCTAGCTTGCCATCGGGGGCAACTTAGGGTTCAGTGTCTTGCCCAAGGACACTTCGGCATGGGATCACCCGGGCCGGGATTCCAACCACCAACCCTACGATTAGTGGATTAGTGGACAACCCGCTCTACCGACTGAGCCACAGCCGCCCCCATTTCTATATTGTCAACTATACTGTCAAATTTCTATATTGTCAACGCACTGTGAAGAGTGTGTACACACTCACACACACATTCATACACTACGGACACTTTAGACACGTCAATCGATGTTCATGCTAATCTTCTAGTAAGTAGCCTAAGACTAGGCAAATGTAATAGCCTGGAATCATATAATACAGGGTTTCATTAAAGTTCCATCAGACAACACAGATCTCGCTAATAAGTTGAGCATGTGAGAGCGCATAATGCTAACTGGTTTTGTATCCTGTAAGACGTGTGTGTGTGTGTGTGTGTGTGTGTGTGTGTGTGTGTGTGAGGAATCAGGATTTTGTTCATTAGTCCATAATGATGGATGACCAGACTGAAACATTGCCATTTTCCACAACAGCAATATGCATTGATGTCATTTTTTTTGTTTCTCCTTTGCACTGAGATGTTCTTACGTCTTTTAATGTTCTGTTTGTAAAGTTCTTCCAGTTCTGTTCCTTTCTTTTTGGTACCCGCGGGTTTGTTCTGTTCACTACGTTGCATTCTGTTCTTTATATTCCGTTATTTCCTTTAAATGTTGTTACTGCTTTTTGTTGTTCTTTTGGCGTCATTACGTTCTATTTTCACGTTTCTATTTCCGTTCTTTCGCTTCCATTCTGTCTTTTGGTTCCGTCTGTTATCCCCCCCCCCCATTCCTTTCTTTTCTTTCCGTTCCCTTCTGTTTGTTTTGTTCTATACTCGGTCATTTACCGAAGACTAAAGCAGTTCAGTTTTAATGACTAGCTTGTGCTAGTTTCCTGTTCACCAGGTTGGAAATACTTTATTCTCTCTATCCATCCATCCATCCATCCATCCATCTTCAACCGCTTACTCCTTTTCTTGCTTTAAAACGCAATGTTGGTGGCTTCAGGATATTTTTAAACTGTCCGAAAATACCCGCAAGCCGGTTCCTAAAGTAGCTACCCCAGTCTGGTGTCAAAACCATAACCCTGGCAACCCTGGTCATATTTTAGTCAAACATTATGGCTAGTTTTAGTCTAGATTTAGTTGATGGACAATCAACAACACTTTTGATTTATATTTTTTTTTGCTCCAAAACATAAAAAGCAGTTTTTCCTCAGAGGTAAAAAAAAAAAAACACTCCATCCATCCTCAACCGCTTACTCCTTTATCAGGGTCACGGGGAACCTGGAGCCTATCCCAGGAGGCATCGGGCACAAGGCGGGGTACACCCTCCATCTCTGCTTTATTTTGTCTTCTAGAGAAAATACATTGAGAGGCCTTTAGATACTGTAAGCCGCAAGTAGCTAAACATGGCAAGCTGACGTATAAGGACATATACATGGACGAAAAATGTTCAACCTTCTGTATTCATATCAAAATTACCTCCAGACCAGAGGAGAAATCGCAAATGGCCAAATTATAGTCTCTCGCACTTTGTCCCTATTAAAGGTAATAACCCCAGGATAATTATGCTCTGTTCTTCTATTTAATTCCACTTTCTGCAGAAGGGGGGCTGGTGAGAAGGAAAGTATGACAAGAGTAATGGAGGGGGTCGGGTAAGTGCTAGGTGGATGAAGAAAGGGAAATTGACAAGTGCCCTTGGTGCAATACAATAAAAACATCCAGTCATTTGTGGTGCATCCCCTCTGCTCTTTATGAAAGCAGACATGTTCCTACTCTCTCTCTCTCTCTCTCGCTCGCTCTCTCTCGTGCTCTTTCTCTTCTCTCGTGATTCTTTTCTCACTTGTCCTTCCAGCTCAAAAACACGATTAATACCTGCCGTTCCATTCTACTGATAACAACAATCACTGAAGACTCTTTCCTATAATAACTCCATAAAAGATTGACAAAAGCCCCAAAGCACTGTTGCTTATTACCCAGAAGCACTTCAGTTCACAAATACAGCACTTTATAGATAATTATGGAGCAAAGAATATGGGAAGAAGGGCTTTCCCCCCCCCCTCCCTCCATTGCTTTGTTGAATTGTTGGGGTGTTAAAATGGAAAAGGATTGAAAAGACTTGGTTGGACCTGAATATTACAACTAAACGGATCTGAAGGCTGCTCAGAGGATACAGAAGACACTGGGGGTCATTATAAATGCAAATGCTGGGCATGTGACCAGTACTGATAACTTTCTCAATTTGTTTCTAGATTTGACAAAGTTTTAGATCCCTTTAGCAACTTTATTTAAAAATAAGTAAGTAAGTAAATAAATAAATAAATAGCGATTGTCCTGCACTTCATATGGCTCCCCAGATCTCATCAAAGCTGCTGGTCATACAAGCTGAGAGAACGGGTTCAATCGACTCACCATCGGCGTGTAAAGCCAATGACCAATCACTGAACACCATTGTTACTGATGATCAATTACTGATCACCATTGCTCCCAAGGACCATTCACTTGACACCATTTTCCCCAACAGCCAATCATTGATCACCACTGATCTCAACATCCAATCATTGATCACTACTGATCTCAACAACCATTCATGAATCACCACTGCTCTCAACAACCAATCATTGATCACCACTGCTCTCAACACCCAATCATTGATCACTACTGATCTCAAAAACCATTCATGATCACCACTGCTCTCAACACCCAATCATTGATCACCACTGTTCTCAACACCCAATCATTGATCACTACTGATCTCAACACCCAATCATTGATCACCACTGCTCTCAACACCCAATCATTGATCACTACTGATCTCAACACATAATCATTGATCACTACTGATCTCAACAACCAATCATGAATCACCACTGCTCTCAACACCCAATCATTGATCACTACTGATCTCAACAACCATTCATGAATCACCACTGCTCTCAACAACCAATCATGAATCACCACTGCTCTCAACACCCAATCATTGATCACCACTGATCTCAACACCCAATCATTGATCACCACTGATCTCAACAACCAATCATTGATCACCACTGCTCTCAACAACCAATCATTGATCGCCACTGCTCTCAACACCCAATCATTGATCATCACTGCTCTCAACACCCAATCATGAATCACCACTGCTCTCAACACCCATTCATGAATCACCACTGCTCTCAACAACCAATCATGAATCACCACTGCTCTCAACAACCAATCATGAATCACTACTGATCTCAACAACCAATCATGAATCACTACTGATCTCAACAACCAATCATTGATCACTACTGATCTCAACACCCAATCATTGATCACCACTGCTCTCAACACCCAATCATTGATCACCACTGTTCTCAACACCCAATCATTGATCACCACTGCTCCCAGCTACCAATAATTAATTGCCACTAAACTTTCTTCTTGAATATTTACAGTAATACTCTACCATAACTTTATCCATATTCTTAATTATTTCCTGATTCCTCACTAGGACTACTTCATTTGTCTGCATTCCTGAAAGAAATAATAGAATGTTGGACCTATGACCAACAGTACCTACGTACATTTTAAACAATTGTTTTCTTCTATTTTTTAAATGTCTAAAAAAATCCTCCTTCATGTTACATGATCTGACATGAAAATAATCCTGATGGATCAATGAATATGCAAATTAGTTTATTTATTAGTTTTTAGTCACCATCTGGCAACTTCTAGTGGCGTTTTGAGCATGCTTTGTCTACTTTCTCCTCAAAAGAGAGTATTCAACACACTCAGAAAGAAAGATGTGAAGTTCTGAACTGATTTCTGTATATTTTACACCAGTCTTTAATATTTTAACCAGCACTGTTGCTGATGCAGCATCATTGTCATCGGAAGACATAAGTCACCCAAACCAGGTCACATGTCCCCTATTATAATCACTGCAGACATGTTTGATGTATTACTGTAGAGAAACGCGAGTGGAGGAGCGCTCGGTGATCCAGTTCCTGCGTCTGCCGGAGGAAATTTAATAAAGTGGGACATGCCAGCATGGTTATATCACAAAAACAGAATTAGTGTTCAGAGAGGAATAAAGTCATGAAGGGGATGTGATCCAGATGACAAGTGTCACACACTTCGCGTCTGTGTGTGTCCACACCTTGGACGTATGAGAAGCTTCGATCCCCATCCTAGCTGGTCCAGGAAATGAGCAGAGCATTAAACTCCCGCATGACATCGGACCTCGAGCTGAGAACTGCACGCTGTAAAAACAAAAACACAAATCCCCCCTGACTCACACTCGTATAAGCAATCCACTTCGGACAGGAAATTAAACGGCTTCGAAAACCACCCATAAACCACACAGAGACCGAAATGGGAAAATAACGACTGATTATTCAGAGCTTTGGTGGAAAATTCAGCCTCTCACATTCACACTCCCAGAAATAAAGTTACCGAAGTGTACTTTCCCTTGTTGCTGGACAAAAAAACAAACATCTAGCATGAGAAAGCTTTACTCAAACATAATAACCATCATTTCCATGTACTTTTTGAAATCATGTGTGCTTAAGTTACAGAGAAAGCATGAGGTAATTTTTAACTAGCTAGCTACATTTATATTTACATTTATTCATTTATCAGACACTTTTATCCAAAGCGACTTACAAATGAGACACACTCACACACCAATGGTAGCAGAGCTGCATGCAAGGTGCTAGCTTGCCATCGGGGGCAACTTAGGGTTCAGTGTCTTGCCCAAGGACACTTCGGCATGGGATCACCCGGGCCGGGATTCGAACCAGCTAGCTAGCAGTAGCATTAATAGTTACGTAGCAGTCAAAATTTCGGTGACTTAATGTTAACTATCATTATAATTATGTGCAAATTTTTTATCTAATCTTTAAAATTCTCTTACAGAAATACCAACGAAGCAAACTTCAACCACATTTCCCCCCCACAAACAACTAGCTAGTGTACGTTTCGTCAGAATGCTAACACTGATGCTGAAAATGTTACTACAGAAAAATAATTATATAATTATAATCATTATATTCGACCTTCAGGTCAGTATCACCTACCCAGTATGACCCCAACTACCGAATCCTACTTAACTAATCCAACTCTAGCATCTGAGCTAGAAAAATAACCCAGTAGGAAAGTGCATGTGGTGTACCTTCGGCACGCAAACCCAAGAACATTACTGAACTGGAGGACATGGCTCTTGAGGAACGGGAGAAGATTCCTGAAGAACGCCGCAGAAGCGCTGCAGCAGGTCATAACAGCAAAACATGCTCTACTAAGTACTAAAGATGCTCGCCAAGAAGGGGGTGAATAATTTTGATTCCAACTGTAACTGTGACCTTGTACAAAATTCCACAAACAACCACCATTTTTGTCTCTAGCAAGTGAAAAAGGGAAGAAAAACAAACCGACGAAAAACAAACCGACGAACCCATGTTTACCCCTAACCAGCTACTACTGCAGGCATGTTCTACTACTGCCGAGAAAGACACGCCTCCGAGTCCAGGACATATATGGTTCTAGAGAGCATTTAATTGGGTGATCAGGAAGCTGTACTTAGATACAAGTCATCAAAGAAATTCAGGATCGTGTCCTTGAAGGTGATGTATAGCATTAAACTGAGAATATCTCAAACTTTATTTCCATTTACAGTGCAACATTGATGGTTTAGACCGGAGGTCTTCAACAGGGGGTCCGCGACCCCTAGGGGGTCGGCGGAGGTACTGCATGGGGGTCGCGAAAGTTTTGGTACCAGTTTGATATAACACAATTTCATACAATATATATAATTAGGGCGTCCCCGCTCCATCTCGCCATTTGTTTGGGGGTCCTTGGCCTGGAAAACGTTGAAGACCCCTGGTTTAGACTCTAAAGGTAATCTGCCAGGTAAACCCGCTAAACTCTAAACTTTAGAGGTTAGCACGTTTATCTTGCACCTCCGCGATTGGGGGTTCAATTCATGTTCTAGGTTTAATTTCCCAGTCCAAAGACATGCATTGTAGGATGATCTTGAAATTGTCCGTAGTGTACAACTGTGTGTGCAATTGTGGCGTCCCCCATGGCGTCCCACACCTTGTACCCTGAGTCATCTGGGACAGTCTCACAGTGACCCTGTATGGTCCGGTAGTTCAGAAGACGGATGGCCAGACGGATGGATTTCCAGGTAAAATACACATACTAAAGATACAAAACATGTCCCCTTGATGGTACCACCCTACTCACAAGGCAAAGTACAGTTTGCTCCATTTCATTCAAAAAGTTCTTGTTACCTCGTTCTTCCGTCCGGTCCTTCAGTTTCTCTCCTTCTCCCAGAGCCCCTTAATTACAACCTCCATTTGTTTCTTGTACCAGTTAAGGTCAGTCCTAATTGCTCTTTCAAATGAGTCAAATCAGCCCGGTCAGTAACAATAAAGGCCCCCACAGAGCATTATGAAGGCATGAGAAATCAGTTCATGCGCATCAGATAAAGCAAGAACATGTATCCGTCCTTCTCTATGGTGTGCTTTATTCCACTTAATAAAAAGTAATTAGTACTCGAGGCAGAAATAGTGATGATGAGCACTACTTTGTACTAATTACTTAGCTCAGTGTCGCGTATTAAAGCTTTGCCGTGCTCTTTTGAAAGAGCTCCATGGCCTCGCACAACAATCAGAACCAGGCTCATTAATAACCACCATTAATTACCACAGGAATAACATGTTCACGTTTCCGGAACGAATGGCTGATAGGCACGAATGAATTACAAAAATGCCGTACCCCCTTCTATTAAATTTCCACCCGAAAACAGATTAGACTGATTAGGTGATAAGACGAGCATCGTGCTTTCGAAATAGTAAGTCTAAAAATAAATAAATAAATAAATAAAATCTTTTTGGTTGTCTTAAAACAGACCTGGTTCTTGGTACAGGATTGCCTCCTAGTGACCAGTTTCATCCAAGCCATGTGTAAGGAATAAAACTGGACATGTTGTTATAGGAACATAACCAAAAGGGTGTTGGTTTGATGAAGAGGAGATTCTGCTCCCAGTCCATATATATATATATATATTAAAGAATGAAGTCACTTTTTCAATATCCCTTTATAGTTACATTTAATGTTGTGGAACGCCCCATGGGACAAGTTATTTCTCCTGTTCTTACTTCCATTACTATAATGTTAGCTATAAACAAGCACACTTTGAGTGTGCATGTGTTTGGACTGGGGTAGGAAACCGGAGTACCCGGAGGAAACCCCCGACACACGGGGAGAACATGCAAACTCCACACACACATGGCCCTGGCGGGACTCAAACCCCGGACCCTGGAGGTGTGAGGCGGACGTGCTAACCACTGTGTGTGAGTGTGTATGTGAGTGTGCCCTGCGATGGACTGGCACTCTGTCCAGGGTGTACCCCGCCTTGTACCCGATGCCTCCTGGGATAGGCTCCAGGTTCCCCCGTGACCCTGATAAAGGAGTAAGCGGTTGAAGATGGATGGATGGATCTAACTTTGAGTGTGCCCTCTGTTGGCTGTCTAGGGCTATAACATGCAAGTCAATTCCACAAAAACCACCAATCTCATTGAGTTGAAGAATAATTCGAGTGTGCTTCCAAAACCAGGCTTTCATTCTGATGACGCAATTTTTTTAGGATGCAAATGCAATCCCACCCAGAATTTATGTTAGGATTTGTTTAAAGTACTCTTTATTCAAAATGGTGCCCATTAACAACAGGCCAAATATGAGGCTAAAGCTGTTGATCAGTTTTATAGAGAGAATTATCGAGGCGCACTCATCTGAGTGATGAGTTTTTTAGCTCATCATTTTTTAGCCGGAACCACAGAGGTGGTGGTGGTGGTGGTCTGAGTCTTCGAGATTGTACACGTTCAACCAGCAGGAGCGTTAAATACCACCAGGGTCAACATATTATAACAAACGCATAAATATACACACATGCTTGCACCTCAGAGGAAAAGGGTATATGGGCGGCTGTGGCTCAGTCGGTAGAGCGGGTTGTGGCTCAGTGGGTAGAGCGGGTTGTCCACTAATCCACTAATCGTAGGGTTG
>JAFFST010041912.1:142791-160415 GCA_022414735.1 Noturus placidus | reverse complement strand
GACAAACATGCAAAGGAACAGGAAATGAGGAAGGGGGCAAACACTTTTTCACACCACTGTATATATATATATATATATATATATATATATATATATACACACATTTTATTTAAATTTTTTTTTAATGTACATACATATATTTGCATTCATTTCTGTGATATAAAAATCGTGAAATCCTGGGGGGACTGGCACTGGTAGCTCAGTGGTTAAGATGTTTGACTGCTGATCAGAAGGTCGTGAGCTCAAATCCCAGCCCTGCCAATCTGCCACTGCTGGGCCCTTGTATAGCAACTCTTAACTGATCAGTTGTATAGATGTACAATGGTACAAATGCAGAAGTGTAGTTGATAAAGGATAGCACAATGGTTGATATGGCTCCTAGAAATGACATGTAAACAGTTGTGTTACATGGGGTTTGATTTAGTAAGGTGTAAATTAATTCTTCCTTCTAGTGAAATTGATGTAGTTTATGTCTCAACCAGTACCATGTTTAAAACAAAGCCGCCAAGTGATGACTGATAAGTAAGTGTATGGATTTCTCTTATTTGTCTGAGCCCTGTGCTTTAAATCAGACCATGTAACAGCTCAGACATCAGCATGGGTATGGTGTTATCTCGGTCGCCCAGGTCTCGGCTCGCATTGCTCTGCTTTCACCACGTTTGATTACATACTAAAAGATCCCGCTCTTATCCCTGTAGGCTGCTAGTCTTGTTTACTCTACAGAACAAATAGAAAGGAAACAGACTTCTTCGGTCAGGAGTCACAGATAAAAACTGGTGACACGTGCTGTATCAGGTCCAAATGTGGACTCCAGCAGGCACACAGTTTATCTGAATTCACAATTGACACAGCTATGCCAAAATGAGCTGTAAAAAAGCATGATTAAGCAATATAGAGTTCAAAACAGATGGAAATGGAACAAACAGCGATCTTAATTAGGCTCTTTCCGTCTCATGCTGCAAGCAGGACCAAAAAACAACAGTCCTTTGTAAGAGTTAGGAATTTAGACGTTCAGGATACAAGGTTTTTGTCACGTAAAATTTAGTGCTGTATTATTAATCGCTTATTAAATTGACGTACCTTAAGAAACTATGTAAAAACATGAAGAATGGCTAATGTAGGTATCGGGTGTGGAAATCTCTCGTTAACAAAGATTTTTCCATAGAAAACTGGGCAGTCTGAATTACTTGCAGATGTCCAAATTACTACTTATATTTGGCAACAGCCTGACTGAGCATTAAATATTTTCTCAACAGTAGCACTGCAAAACAATTAATAGCCATTAACTCAGGAAGAACCATGAGATGCGGTTTAATGTGGCTATTTATTCACATTCAATCTTTTTAAAAAAATATGTGGGGGCCATTATGACATTACCATTTATTCAGCTGACAGATGGTTTTATGCAACGTGACGTACTATTGAGACATAATACGAGCTGAGCTACGCTTGTGGGTTAAAGGCTTTGTGTAAGGGTCTTAAAGTGGTTCTCTTGGAGTCCTGGGCTTAGGAATATTAAAAAATAGATACACCTTTAAAGGGATCGTTCAAACAAAAGTGAAAATTCTGTCTTCAGTTTCTCACATCTCAAGTCATAACCAAAACTTTCAAGCTCCGAAAAGTTCATAAAGGCATTGTCAAAACTTTTTGGAGTTACATGGACTGTAAATGGAGGGAGAGAAATCTCCCAGGCTTAATTACGTCTTCATATGTGTTCCGAAGAGTTCCGAATGGGTTTAGAATGACATGAGGGTGAGTAACCGGTGACAGGATTTTCACTTTTGGCTGAACAATTCCTTTAACAACTTGTATATTAATTCAACAGTAACTGTTTCTCACTGTTTCTCAAATGTTGAGTAAAGGTCTTGTTTAAATGAGTGTAAACCAAAATATGAACATGACAGCGTGTAATGCTCAACATGGTGGGGGTATTACGTCCTGTCACTTAGTAAAAAGCCTTGTTAGCCAAGATGTTACCAGAAAACGCCTGCCCTAACAGCTGCCCTATTAGCATAGAGTCTCTAATACCATGTTATAGGCTTAATTAACTACTAACTTCCCTGATTGTTCATAATTGTCACTGCCATTCCTACTTATCCAACTGGGTGCAGTAAGCTACCTCACTAAATGCAACTGATACCTGAAGACACCACTATATCTCATCCTGTTTCATTCATTAATTAGTTTGAGATTGCTATTAAATGCCAATTTAACAGTGCTAGCAATTCAAACCTAAATACTGCTAAACTCTCAGGAGAATAATGACGATATAACAAATTAGGAACATAACTAATGGAGGCAGCCATTTTCTCGGCACAGAGCATTGGATCATCTGACTTCCGGCACAACGAGAAAGCCTCTTCCCCTCACTGAGCAACTTTTTCTCAGCAATATAAGCCTTCAGCAGCAAAAGTGAACAGATTCCACCAGCCTTTCTGTCCTTCAATGGCATTTTGTTTGCTTGTGTGGCATTGCAGCTCTGTATTTCGATGGGCCTGGCATACTGATCTGTCCCCAGTGCAGAAACCAATGAATAATGAATACTCTCACTGTCACTCCAAAGCAGATCAGGTTTCACTTTAAAAGATACAACATGTATAATTAGACAGTAAGAACCAGCTCAGCTCTAAAGCCATACACTTGTGGAACAAGACAATGCCATCGAGAAGTTAGGAAACTAAGGGTGCTTTCGCATATGACGTGTTTAGTTTGTTTGATTCGAAGCATGGTATGTTCTCATCTTTGGCGCTGTTTGTTTCGGCAGGTGAGAACACATCGAGCGCACGGTGGCTTAGTGGTTAGCACGTTCGCCTCACAGGTCCGGGGTTCGAGTCCCGTGGGGGCCGTGTGTGTGCAGAGTTTGCATGCTCTCCCCGTGCGTCTGGGGTTTCCTCCGGGTACTCCGGTTTCCTCCCCCAGTCCAAAGACATTCATGGTAGGCTGATTGGTGTCTAAAGTGTCTGTAGTGTATGAATAAGTGTGTGAGTGTGTATGTGATTGTGCCCTGCGATGGACTGGCACCCTGGGATAGGCTCCAGGTTCCCCATGACCCTGAAAAGGAGTAAGCGGTAGAAGATGGACAATTAAGACCGAAAAACCCCAAAAACAAGATATCTTGTGCGTGCATACTGTAAGTATTACACCCTGCACCCCTTAAAATACTTTGTAGGGATACCTTTTGTTGCAATTACAGTTGTAAGCACATCTAGCCACTGGGATTTTTGCCCATTCTTCAAGGCAAAACTGCTCCAGCTACTTCAAGTTAGATGTATTGTGCTGGTGTACAGCAATCTTCAAGTCATTCCACAGATTCTCAACTGGCCTGAGGTCTGGGCTTTGAATAGTCGTTCCAAGACATTTAAACCACTCCAGTACTGCTTTAGCAGTATGTGTAGGGCAGTGGTTCTCAAACTTTTTTAGCGTGAGGCCCCCCTTGTGTAGGACGCATCCCTTTGTGGCCCATTAGAGTTGTCAAATTTTCACAATTTCGCTAGGCTCTTCTATATTAACTTTCTCAGCTAACAGACTACATCCTCTATCTAAAAACGTATCCATTTTAAATAGTCTTAGGTTTTATCAGCATGTGGCTAACAGAACATTAGTTGGGTATGTGTCTTAGTTTGCTGTGTATAATTGATATAATTTATTAATATTTCTTATTATGTTCATCATAGTTCAAAGGTTCACAATCCAAACTTGCAAAAAAGGTAAAAAAAAAAAAAAAAGTTTTAAACATAATTTTCTAGAGATTCTATGGACCCCGCTTGGCACCATCCTGAAGCCCCCCAGGGGTCCATGGCTTCAGTTTGAGAACCACTAGTTTAGGCTCATTGTCCTGTTGGAAGGTGAACCTCTATCCAAGTCTCAAATCTGGGGCAGACCGAAACAAGTTTTGTATAATACAGATTGCCTCTATAACACACACACACACACACACACACACACACACACACACACACACACACACACACACACACACAATAAGTTTAGGGACACATTTAACATGATTCATTAGTCCTGTATTAGTCCTGAGCTCATTGTGAATCACAGAGAACCGAAACAACGGAAAAAGCTTATAGGAATGTATGTTGTGTCCTCCAGTCCTAGGGGAAGTGGACACTTCTGCAGCTCAGTTCTAACACCTCAATGCACTGAACTCTGGGAAATAATCCACGCTGCCGCCATGCCCTAAAGCTTCTTCAGGAGTTGGAGGAGACAACTCTGAGCTATTCTGCTAATAATACTAACTGTCTGTTTCTTTCTTCCTCTTCCTCTAAAAGATAGTTTTGCTTTTAATTAGGAGACAGACAGTTAGGATCTATATATGATTGTGGAAGTGGAACAATCACTTCACTACACATTAGAATGCAATCTCCATTACGTTTCTACCATTACATGAGACAGCTGTTTTAAATGGTAATGTAAATGAGTTAATGATGTGGAGATCAGCTATGGAGTAACGCTATAGCGCTTTTGTTCATTTTGGTAAATGAAAAAAACTCCAAAAATCCTACTGCTAGCGAGCTGCTCTGACTTATCAAGGAAATCCTGTAATAGTAATTCACAGTTAGAGCTGTTGGCCTTGCTCACTTCTACACGCCTGCCAGTTTAGATACGCTTCAAGTCCGAACGAAGTACAAAAGATCTGCTCCAAAATTTCTGGCATGACTTAACACCGATGCTCCCTGGGATTGGCTCCAGGTTCCCCCGTGACCCTGAAAAGGAGTAAGCGGTTGAAGATGGATGGATGGATGGACTTAACACAGAGCTTCACATGTCATAACAAAGGCAACATGGCCTTATTTTGCACTTGCTAAGGTTAGCCAGCTAGCTCACAAGCACACAGAATAATTCACTAACAGAGCAATGGGCTCATTCGTCCGATATTCAGTAACTGACGGTCGCTTGGACATACACAATTGAATATTTTTCCTACTGAGCAGATGACAATAACAGAAGCACATAATTATATCCTCTGAATTGGGATGTGTTTCAAACACATCCGTATACTACTCTAGTCAACAGTATGTTAGTAAATCAATGGTGTCAGTGCTACTAAGGGGTCTGGTTTAGTGCTTAGAATATGATTTGGGATGCAACAGCAGTTTTCTATCAGTGAGAGCAAAATGACAAACTTCCTCATTAAGAAAGCCTCATTAAAAAGAAAAAGTATAACTTCAATAACTTCAGTAAAATCACTCCTTCTCCGACTACCTTGCAGGCACGAAAGCGACAGCTTTGCGTCAAAACCGATGGCACATCAGTGGGGCGGAGCCACCGACACACCTCTGGCCGGTGATTGTTGTGTCGTGTGGGAAAAAATCCACCATTCAGCAGATGAGGGAGGAGTATAAGAGGCGTATCTTATATAATATACGACTCGGACCCAGACAAGGCTGCTCATTGGACACACACACACACACACAGCGTTGCCTGACGGCACAAGAAAGCCCGCACGCTTCTGGGAAGCACCGACACGCCACCCCTTAAGAACTCTGCAACGCCAGCCAAACACACACACACACAACTTCTCACCCCTAAACCACAACCCCAAAAGAAATAAAAGAAGCAACTTTCCTGTTATCACCCAACAAACGTCCTCCTGTGTGTCTGTGCTCCGCTCCTCACGGGCTATTTCCCTACTATATATATATATATATATACATATACACACACACACACATATATACACACACACACACACACACACCATGATATCGATATTATACAAAGGCATCCTATACAATTGTGTGCTTCCAACTTTGTGGAAAAAGTTTGAGGAAGACTTACATATGGGTATGATGGTCAGGTGTCCAGAAACATTTGCCAAATAGTGCATAATAATTTTTTTTTAAAAAGCGAGCAGGAATTTCTCTCTGGGAATTCCTGTCACTAATACAGCATACACTATTAGTCAGTTTATTATTCAGTTATTCATCTTACAGAATATTACTCAGTAAATCCTCTGAAACCAATAGGAAATGTTTGTAGTTACATGAGCATGGACTGGGACTTTAGGAAGTGTTTGAATTATTATGTACTTAATAGTAATTAAGGGGCGGTAGTGGCGCAGGTGGTACAGCGGGTTGTCCACTAATCGTAGGGTTGGCGGTTCAATTCCCGGCCCATGTGACTCCACACACCGAAGTGTCCTTGGGCAAGACACTGAACCCCAAGTTGCTCCTGATGGCAAGCTAGCACCTTGCATGGCAGCTCTGCTACCATTGGTGTGTGAGTGTGTGTGTGAATGGGTGAATGAGACACAGTGAAAAGCGCTTTGGATAAAAGCGCTATACTGTATAAGTGCGCCATTTAGTAATTGACAGAGGTCTCAGAGGTGATGGTGTGCCAAGTTTGTTTCTGAATCTATACAGTACTAAACTGCTGCTCATGCATTTTATGGTTTAGAGCCAGGACTATACCATCCTTTGTTGTTACACATTACTCATTCTGATGGTATTTCTCAGCAAATAAACAACCATTTTAAATCTTTAAGTAGGTATATGTGTATCCTTTACCGATTATACTAACAAAGAACGGTAATCAGAATGCATTTACATTTGGAGCACTCAACACCAAATATGAAAGGAACCAGCATAAAGAGTCTTAGTAAGGTGTTACACTACCACAGCTTCAATGCACCCCATCTTCGATTCAACAAGTTTCCGGAAGCGTACTGGTGTGATGAAGACCATTCTTCCAAAACACATTCTCTCAGTTGGTGTTGTATTGATGGTGGTGAAGAACTCCATCTAACACATCACCACAAAATCTCCCATACATGTTCAACTGGGTTTGGATCTGGTGACTGTCAAAGACACAGTATAGTTCAGTTAGCCCTCATGTCCTGTGGAATGGGGGTGGGGGTGTGAAGTCATCCTCGAAGACACCACTCCCATCAGGATGGAAATATTTCATCATAGTATAAAAGTGATCACACAGAAGAACTTTGTATTGGATTGCAATCTGAAGGGACAAGAGAAACCCAAACCATGCCAGCAAAAATAAATGCCCCCTACAGCGTAACCGAGCCACTGGGTTTACCTTTAATTATCTATAGTGGTGTCTGAAGTGAATTCTAAAAATAAATCGAAACTGTTCAGAAGTAGTTCAACAAAACAAAACAAAATTTCAAACTACCACCTTTGTACACAGCAGCTGTATTTTAAGCCTTTTCAAGCTCAGGCACGATGGAATAAGGCCACATTTGAAGTTGATAAATTGAACAGTATATAAGGCGTATAACAGTATACAGGGCGGCTGTGTAGAGCGGGTTGTCCACTAATCGTAGGGTTGGCGGTTCGATTCCCGGCCCGGATGACTCCACATGCCGAAGTGTCCTTGGGCAAGACGCCGAACCCTATGTTGCCCCCGATGGCAAGTCAGCGCCTTGCGTGACAGCTCTGCTACTATTGGTAGCAATTACCATTACCATTATATAAATGACCATTTATATAAAGCACACAGATCCTATCTGTGCGTCGCACATTTCAGAAGAACTTCACAACAAACGTGGAACCTAACCAGTTTTTCACATCAGTGGGTCTAACCACTGAAGCGCCAATCATGGGACACACTATGTTTAAACACCAGCTATGTTTAAAACAGCAGTAGTTTAGAGTTCAAATCCCAGGAAAGCCAGGCACAGTCAGGCCCTTAAGCAAGGCACTTAACCTTAAACTGTTCAGCTTGAGGCTTATAGAAAGTCATATGGCACTTTAGGTAATAAATGTAATTACATCATACTGCGCATAAATTCTCCATTCTGATTAGTCGGAAGCTATTGTTTTAGTATTTATAACTGCAGCTCTGACTTCCCTTTCAGTTGAAATGGCTATCACATGTTTAAATTAACATGCTTGTTCTAATAGGTTATTGTTTATATATATAGTACCAAATAACACAGGGACTTTGTTTGGTGGAAGCTTTGCATAACCAAATTAAAAAAATGTTTAACTGTTGATAGGGGTTTTTTTTGTGAGGAGATGTTTATTTACATTTTTAGAAGGAGTCTCCAGTGTTGGCACTTTGTAAGAGTCAGAGGCCAATCAGCATACATTTCTTTGGACTGGAGGAGGATGCAAAAGCTACACACGCAGGGCAGAGACGGGATTCAAACCCCCAACTCGGAGGTGTAACTTAGTGGTTAGCAAATGTTCTAACCACTAAGCCACTGTGTCTCCAAGCCCCTGCTCCTATAGCCTGTCTTTGCAAAATCCTGCATGTGTTGTACTCTAATTATGAGCTAAAATGGTAAATGGTGCACTTATATAGCGCTTTCATCCAAAGCGCTTTACACTGTGTCTCATTCACCCATTTACACACACATTCACACACCAATGGTAGCAGAGCTGCCATGCAAGGCGCTAACTTGCCATCAGGAGCAACTTGGGGTTCAGTGTCTTGCCCAAGGACACTTCGGTATGTGGAGTCATCCGGGCCGGGAATCAAACCGAGCTGCTTTCCCTTGTTTTACAATCCAAATTCCAAAAAAGTTGGGATGCGGTGTGAAATGTCAATAAAAACAGAATTCAATGATTTGCAAATCTCATAAACCCATATGTTATTGACAGTAGAACATAGAAAACATATCAAATGTTTAAACTGAGTAAATGTATCATTTTAAGGAAAAAAATAAGGTCATTATGAATTTGATGGCCACAACATGTCTCAAAAAAAGTTGGGACGGGGCAACAAAATGCTGGAAAAGTAAGTGTTACTAAAAAGAAACAGCTGGAGGTTAAATTGCAACAAGTCAGTAACATGATTTGGTATAAAAAGTGTATCTTAGAGAGGCAGAGTCTTTCAGAAGTAAACATGGGTAGAGGTTCACCAATCTGTGAGAAACTGTATCTATAATTTGTGGAACAATTCCAGAATAATGTTCCTCAACGTAAAATTGCGAAGACTACGGATATCTCATCATCTACAGATACATAATATCAAAAAAGAACCAGAGAATCTGGAGAAATCTCTGTGCGCAAGGGACAAGGGTGAAAATCAATATTGCATGGCCGTGATCTTCAGTCCCTCAGGTGGCACTGCAATAAAAACAGGCGTGAGTCTGTAATGGAAATCACTGCACGGATGCAGAAACACCTCCAGAACTCATTGTCTGTGAACACAGTTCACCGTGCCATCCACAAATGCTGCTTAAAGCTCTATCATGAAAAGAAAAAGCCATATGTGAAAATGATCCACAAACGCAGCCGTCTTCTCTGGGCCAAAGCTTATTTAAAATGGACTGAGGCAAAGTGGGAAACTGTTCTGTGGTCAGACGAATCGAAATTTGGCATTCATTTTGGTAACCATGGATGCCGCGTCCTCTAAACTAAAGAAGCCCGCATCTCTGATGGTATGGGGTGGATTAGTGCCTATGGAATGGGCAGCTTGCACATCTAGAAAGACACCATCAATACTGAAAGGTATTACAGGTTTTAGAGAAACAAATGCTTCCATCCAGATTCCATCCCATCTTCTTCTGAGAGACTCTGCCTCTCTCCGATACTCTTTTTGTTCCCAATCATGTTGCTGAACTGTTGCCAATTAACCTAATTAGTTACAAAATGTTCCTCCAGCTGTTTCTTTTTAGTAACACTTCTTTTTCCAGCCTTTTGTTCCCCTCGTCCCAAATTTTTTGAGATGTGCTGCGGCCATCAAATTCAATATGACCTTTTTTTAAATGGTACATTTCCTCACATTAAACATTTGATATGTTGTCTAAGTTCTATTGTCAATAACATATGGGTTTATGAGATTTGCAAATCGTTGCATTCTGTTTCTATTTACATCTAACACCACATCCCAACTTTTTTGGAATTGGGGTTGTCGTTTCCAACTTTCTAGTTTATGGATTTGACCTAGTTAGTCTGTGTTTTGACGTTGGATTAGTCTTGAATCTCTAACCTTTGCTGTGGATTCTGACAAGTGTTTTGCAGGTGCAAAACCTCAAGTGTAAAGATTTGTCAAAAACCTGGATGCAGTGTCTGGCAACTACCGCATGAGATGACAACCATTCCAACCTGTTAAGGGAGGAGGAGTGCTGTATAGGAGACAGCAACTGCAATCGTTCAGTCAACACAGAGCACACCACAAGCTGAATGGTGTCTTTAAACTGTGGCCAATAACAAATTCATCCATAAAAGTTCAGTCAGTCACTTAATAAAAGAACAGAGAGGCAGATATATGGCATCGAATCTGACATGCTTTGAAAGTCAGAGCAGATGGCTCTTCTTATCCTGCCAAACTCTTATCAACTTAATAAAACATCACTATTACCAGTGGATATCCTTTAAACATGTCAAACAGTCATTGTTTTGAACAGCTATAACATTTGCAATAACTTAAAAATTAGATTAAAACAATTAGGAAGATTTACAGAGCTCATAAGGGTGTAAAGTACCATCCATCCATCCATCTTCTACCGCTTACTCCTTTATCAGGGTCACGGGGAACCTGGAGTCTATCCCAGGGAGCATCGGGCACAAGGCGGGGTTACACCCTGGACAGGGTGCCAGTCCATCACAGGGCACAATCACATACACACTCACGCACCCATTCATACACTACGGACACTTTAGACACGCCAGGGTGTAAAGTACCCATAATCCAAAAACTTTTATAGGAAGGAGAGAAGTTTATTATCACACAAAAACAATTTCCACTGCGAAAGCAACAAGATCTGCACTTAAGATTGCACAGTTCCCAATTATCATCATGAGGTAATTAATATTAAAGACACCCCCTACCCTCTGAGCTGTGAGCATGACACTGGAAAAAAAAAAGCTCAGCACTATTATCCATAGATGAAGTCTCTGTAAAAGACCAAATACCAAGATCCGAAGCTTTGAGGAAAAATCCACCCTGAACAACTCTGTATATTAATCTTTATAATTAACACACGAGTTTCCATTACGTCCGAGATTTACTTTGTAACGCCATTCGACTACCTGCTCATAACGGCGCCTGTAGGACTTAACCCTTGCTTCATCTCTAAACAAAGAGATCGATGCGGCAGCACTTTAGTCCTTTAGGCTGTCCATTTTTCTGTCCCTCTCTCTGCTGTAACTCAACTTATTTGAACCTTGAGTCCAGCATTTTTGAGGTATCCAAAATGTATATGTTTAAAATGACATTAAATGAAAACAGGAAAATTTTGAGTGAGAAAGCTCTTGTGATTTTAGAGGCTAAATGAAACCTGACCAGGTGCAATAGTTGAGTTCTTTGTATTTATTTCATATGTACAAATAACCTGGAAAATATGTAGAATATGGTTACAAAAAAAAAAAAAAAAAGGTTTATGCACTAACCTCAGCACAAGTTTATGAAGTGGCTGAGAATACCTGTTTGGAAAACTGACGTCTAGGTCTATATTGCTTGTTTGTGTTTGACTAGGCCTCCTGGTTGCCATGGACACTCTACAGGCCGCTGCAGCTCTTGGGGGGTGGAGCTTAAATAATATGGGGGGAATGGTGTTGGCGCTTTGAGAAAATTGGTGGGAATGGCAGTGGAGCTTCCAGAACATTGGCGTGAATGGGTTGGAGCGTTGAGAACATGGGTAGGAATGGGGTGGAGCTTCGAAAACATTGGTGGGGAATGGGGTGGAGCTTCAAGAACATTGGTGGGGAATGGGGTGGAGCTTCGAGAACATGGGTGGGAATAGATGAGGAGCAGGGTGGGAGTTAAGGGGAAAATATTATTTGAACCTCAACCCACTTATTTAACAATCTGAAACCTAAGGGGGGGGGGGTTATAATCTTACCTATTGCACCATTCAATGCAGTGTCCTATTAAATGCATTGTAACTGGGTTAGCAAGGTCCCACATGACCTCATTGCAGCACATAACCCCTAACTTCTCCCAGGAATAATGCAAATACAGTACCAACCAACAAATCAGCACCAGAATATCTAAACACATCACAACTCTTTTAGATTAAGCATATTTAATGTGTTTCAGGTGGAGCGTTCCTTCAACATCCTTGCTGCTTTAGCTTCTAAACCTTGTTTTAGTGCAAAGATGCCGCAATCATCATCTTCATGTAACTTACCTTGAGCTGGGAGGTATGAGGTCGCCATGGAGACCAGCGTTATCAAGCAAAGAGAGACAACGCGCCATCCTTGGCTTTGCGCCGTCAGAGCAGCTGCACGCGTCACAGCCTCCATTCAGACAAACTCATGTTTTTGGCCGAGGCGATTGGAGAAGAACCGGTCCGCACCGTGGACGAGAAAAATCTGCAAATTAAAATTAGGGATGGATCACACACACACACACACACACGCACACACACGCACACACACTCTCACACACTCACACACACACACACACACACACACACCCTCACACACTCACACCCTCACACACACTCACACACACACACACACACACACACACACAGAGCAATGCAATTCATGCCTCAATAAACCGCACGAGCGTGCGTTAGAGGAGAATTCCTCGTAGGTGTGCGCGAGAGCAGAGCAGCGCGCGCTCTTTGTTTCTTTAGCACGCGCTCGTGCAGGAGAAAAAGAAATCCGCCTGGTTTTGAATCCAAACAGAGGTTTTATTCAAATAGAAATCCCTTAGTGTCAATTATGAAGTAGAAAGCTGAGCTAGTGTGGTGATATCCGGCTACTAAGCGCTCAGGTACCACCCGGGTACAGCTCAGGAGGACTAGGTGTTTAATATTGTATTAATCACTCTCTGACCGGTTAAACACCCCGTGAATTAGCTCGGAGCCGTTCTTCTCACTCGTGGATAATTTGGCGTGTCGCCATGTAAGAAAGCTGCTTTTCTAGCTGTATTTGTGGCAAAACGAGCAATAACAACCCCGGGCTTCCTATTACCAAAGACTCCTTTCTCCAAAGTGCTAAAGAGACCCTGACAGACAGCGAGAACGGGGTCATGTCGTAGTGGCATTTAATGCTAGCTAAACTAGCTAACTGCCCGTCGCCGTTCTCACTAGGTCCATATTTATTCATCTATGAATTCATTTCTGCGTGTCTTCTTGCTAGCTCACATTAATTACACGCATGCTAGCGAAGCTCTGTGCAAAACGAAATATCTTCGCCACACATTCATCTCTGGAGCCTTTGCTAACGTTGAGGCACACGAGCCTTACCTTACCCGGCGCTTAGTTTATGAAATATCCGCTTGAGTCGACGGGATTCATACTCGATTGCAAATCAGGTGCGGTTCTAAGAAAAGTTTTTCTCCCGTGGCATCCAGACATAACGGGATATTTTCCACGGATAGCTGCCTGATTCCTCTCGACTGATAGAGCATCCTTCCCTCCTCCAATACAGCCCCTCGTACTCGGCACTACAGTATCCCGCCCCTCCTCTCTACTTATTTGGGCATGTAGTCCGAGGAGCTCGATCGTTATTGGCTGTGAGAGCTGTCCATCAGTAATGCGTTAGGTTGACTCCCCCACTGGCGTCTGTGGTTTCACGGCAACGCTGACTGTAGTCTATAGTTTGTCGGACGGAAATAAAACTACAGAGCTAAATTAGTCTTGTAGGATGTTAAAATGTCTAAACAAGGGATTAGAGAAAGGAATAGAGAAATATACGTTTCCTAAGTTAAGAATGTGGACAATTATTTCTAACATTGTGCCATTTTTAATACATGGGAAAATACATGAATCGAAGGTATAGTATTGATAATATATTTATTAGCTCACATTGCCCCCTTTTGGTGATAAAGGAAAGGACAATTATATATTATAGGGTAATAAAGGGGCTTTTTAATTCATCCACTGAGTTTGCATGTTCTCCCCGTGCGTCGGGGGTTTCCTCCGGGTACTCCGGTTTCCTCCCCCAGTCCAAAGACATGCATGGTAGGTTGATTGGCGTGTCTAAAGTGTCCGTAGTGTATGAATGTGTGTGTGTATGTGATTGTGCCCTGTGATGGACTGGCACCCTGTCCAGGGTGTACCCCGCCTTGTGCCCGATGCCTCCTGGGATAGGCTCCAGGTTCCCCGTGACCCTGAAAAGGAGTAAGCGGTTGAAGATGGATGGATGGATGGATGGATGATGAAATATATTGCATAGAATTCGTTTCATGTATTTTATTTATGCTTCGAAGATGTGCTCGGTTTAAGCATAGATATAGGTAGGAAATTGCAACATTGCTCAGATATTTTTACATACTCCAACAAGACAACACGCACATTCTTTAATTAATTTAATTCATTCATTCATCCTTCAGCATCCTGGTCAGGGTCACAGTGAGATTGGAGCCTATCCCAGAAACACTGACTACACCCTGAATGGGATGAATGGGTTCGCAGGGCACCAGGCACAAACTCATTCACACCTAGGGACAATTTAGTTAATAGTTATAGTTAATCCTGTCCATAGTTAATCCTGCTCAAATGGTCGGTCAGACCATTGTTCAAACTGCTGTATTCGCTAGCAGTCAGAACACAGTCAACTTGTCTCGAGCAGATCTGTTGTCCCAAATAAACATAGAGATTTGACACCCCCAGCCAGCTCACCTGTATCTGTGGGTTTTGTCCCTCTGAATAAATCACAGTAGAACAGTGCACCATCACTTCTGTGACATCTAAACTTTCCTGCTGGTCTTTAGTGTTATCTGGGGGATTTGTTTTGCATAAACGGCCAGCATACAGGCAGTTCTATCTAAAGGTGTTCTTGGTCATTTCCATATGCAACAATTCCTTTTTTTAATCAAATATAAAATAATTGTGCAATAACATTTTCAGAAAAAGAAAAAAAAAAAAAACGTTTTTAATACTTTTCACTCAAAGCATCAATAAAATATTGCATTTGTTGAGTGGTGCCCAAAATTTGAGCACTGGGTGACTTTACCTACAGTGAAACATACAGTTGTTGTTCCGATCTCTGCGGAAACAGTGTTTCACTTATCAGTCCCATCTGAGAAATGTCATTTCTCAATCTTTGTTATGTTATGTAAATTTCAATCTTTATTTATGTTGATTTCCAGGTGAATGAAGTGTTATTGTGTTTGTCTGCCATCTAGCAGCAAGGATAATTAAATGAATGAAAAGTAGTGTTTATAATAACTAATTGACCTCAAGCGACATTTAAAACTGCTGCAAGTGTAGTTTGCCCCTCTTTGGTCTGTTACTAAAACATGAATGTGTTAAAACATCACTCATTGTTCTCACTTACAGCTTAGTGTTTTGTTGTTTAACAGAGTAATGAGCAAGCATGTAATATGTAATATGCAGCAGCCATCTAGCAGCATGGCGAGAATTGAGTGACTGGAACTTACAGCGGTGTAATTTCCTATATCAGCGTGTTTTGAAGTGTTATACTCCTTAAAAAGTTGAGGCATGTATATATGAGAATGCTTTGATTAATGAAGTCAGAAATTATGGTCTGCTCTTGGTAATAACACATGTATTAAGATAACTAAATTACCCATGAACATTGTCCAACTGTTATAAAACACAAAAAGCAGACAAGAGACATAAAACTAAAGCAAATAAATAAATAAAAACTATCATAAGATGAGGAGATTAATGCTGTGACAGTTTAATGTAAATCCAAGACAAAGTGTGATTACATTTCTACACATATACAATATGCATATGTGAGCATACAAATTCTCATTAATAACTCGATTCACCTTGGAGACCGAAAAAATGATCAAAAGTAACAGTGAATAACAAGCTATAACATAGTTCACCACAATGCGAGCCCCTTCTCACCCTACAGTTAGTAAATAGAACAATTAAAATAACTATATTCTTCTATAACCCAGATGTTTGTTAAAATCCTCCATAAATTTACACTGCTATCATTAGTTGTCGAATCCTAATTAAAACTCGCTCAATTTTTCTACAACGAAAATTAAGAGAAGCACACAACATCTTTAATGGTAACACAAGCGCTTAGTTAGCAAGTACTCGACTTTTTGGAGTTAAATCGTTCTTCCTCTTATCATTATTATATTCATTTTTAACATTCTATGAAGCCAGTAAAATATCCATTCTCATAACATACTTAATAATATTAGTCTAAGGTACAGGGTACACATAGCGCTACGTTAACATATTGAAATAATGAGACTTCACACTTCTTCAAATCCCCAATAAAGAAAGCTAAATAAACAAAAGAAGACGTTAACAAAGAAACATACTTGAAAATACTGCTGCACACAATAGCTTTGACAACAACTAATAAGATACACCATTGAGAAACCCTACAGCAATAGACAAAAAAAAAAAAAAAAAAAAAAAAAAAAAAAAGACAGGAAATTCAGGGTCAGGGTCTGATGCTTTCTTAGGTCTTGAGATATTATAGAAAAATATTTAGTTTACATTTGACTTGTTTCTTGTTGCTGTGCAGGTAGAAAAAATGTTCATGTCATACATGGCTGCACAAATGGCTACAGTGCATCACAGCTACATAATGGATTACCGTGGTGATGAATTGTCATTTTGTCAGGTTGGATCTGACAGATTTGTGTTTGATCGAGTGTGTCTGCAGCACCGTCTGCACGGAGAACAGGATATACTGTAGCTAGTACACCTTTACCTTTACATTAGTGAAATAATACAAGACCCTTTTAGAGCTGTTTAGATTGTCAGGTTTACATCAATCATGGTTTTACCTGACTGATAATCTGACCAAGGTTACAAATTAAACTCCATATTAGACATCTGCCAGGGGTTAAATATCGTTAACTGGTTTTTATTTCGGATTTTTTTTTTTTTTTTTGGTTCTAAAAAGTACTGAGAATGGCCATTTCTAAATTATGGCCTCTTAGCTGTAGATTAATGACACCATTAAACCTGTGACCATTCTGTTTTAACCCACACCATGAAAAAAAACCCACCACAACAGCACATTTTCAAATACTTAATAAAAGGGCTTAAAATTTGTTGAAGTGCTGTCACTGTGTCACCGAAAGGAAGTGATAAAACAGCTCTGATGTTTTATCAGCTCTGATGTTGCTCAACAGTGTGTGCTTCAGAAAGCATTCTTATACTGATTAGATTAATTAGGGTAATAAACAACATTTTCTCTTGTCAGGAAATTAAAACGCTTCATAGAGTTACCTAGGAGGACATCTGGCGCTGGAAATGTCTTTCAAACTGAAGGAGAACATAAGCCTGTTACAGATTGGATTACCATGGAATAAAAGCAACGCAAAAAAAATTAAGTTTCACGAAAAAATAAAATATAATTAAATACAAGAATTTTGACCATTGCTTAAAGCTTCGAGTTCATAGTTTGGAAGGCAGTGTTTGGACATGTGGATGAATTTCCAGGAGGTGATCGTGTAAAGAAAATCATAGTTAAAAAGACTTTTTGTTTGAAATTTTGAAATTGTTTCATCACATATAAAAGGTGCTTCGTTTTCAGACATAGCACATTTTGGTAACAGTAAGGTCACTGGGATCTGTACTGCAACCTGTATATATAAAAAAAATGCAGTTACTACTGTGTAGAGCTAACAGGGCTTTACAGCTCATCTCATTCAGTTTAAATGTGATAGGCTGAACAAAATGAAATTAAAAAACAAACGAGACATTACTTTGAATAATACATTTTTGTGGATGTTAATGGTAATCAAGTTGCTCTAGTGAGACATATTGCATCTTTTTTTTTAAAGAAAAATTTACATTTACAGTA
>JAFFST010041912.1:110908-130089 GCA_022414735.1 Noturus placidus | reverse complement strand
AACCCTAAGTTGCCCCCGATGGCAAGCTAGCACCTTGCATGCAGCTCTGCTACCATTGGTGTGTGAGTGTGTCTCATTTGTAAGTCGCTTTGGATAAAAGCGTCTGCTAAATGAATAAATGTAAATGTAAATGTAAGACCAGATCAGATTCACCTAAACCTAAACTTTTTCCAGTCTTCAACTGTCTAGTTTCAGTGAGCTTGTGCCCACTGTAGCCTTAGAGTCCTGTCTATGGCTTACACAAATGGAATCTGATGTGGTCTTGTGAGCTGCTGGTGAGCTATTGCATCGGGATTGGTAGCCCTTTCTGCTTCAAGGTGCTTTGTGTTGAGGTTTTCCACTCACCATGGTTATAAAGACTGGTTATTTGAATTACTACAGTTTTTGTGGTAACTAGAACCAGTCTAGCCATCAACTAGACATTTCCACCTGCAGAACCATCAGACACTGGATGTCTTTTGCTTTTCACACCATTCTGTTTAAACTCTATGGATTGCTGTGCATGAAAATCTGAGGAGATCAGCCCTTTCTAAAATACTCAAACCAGCCTGTCTGGCACTACAACTGAGTCACTGAGATCACATTTTGTTTGATGTGAACTTTAACAGAAGCTCTTGAGCTGTATCTGCATGATACTTGTATCTGCATGATTATATGCATTGTGCTACCACCACATGATTGGCTGATTGGATAATTGCATGAATGAGCATGTGTAAAGGTAAAAATGGTAGTCGGTGAGTATGTATTTAATTAATGCACATTGTTAACTATCCAGCATTCGCTCCAGTAATTGAAGTGTTAGAACTCATCAATCCCTTTGCAAATCATAGTATAGACATGTTCAAAGACAACCCAGGACTCCATGAGCAGGAATAGTGCTCTCACCTTGGAAGGTGGGTGGGCAAACAATGAGCGCCTGCTGGAAGGGGTCAGGCCGAGCGGCACAGAGCTGAGGAGCACCAGGCTGCAGGGGCATGGTCCTGGGTGCCACGGCAGCCATGGCTGCCGCAGGAGGCTGGTAGAGTGCAGATTGGTAGTTTAGTATGGAGACATCAGGATTGGCAAGGGAAAGGGTGGCACTGGTGGAGGAGGGAGCCAGGTTGGTGGCCTAAAGGAACCGATGGAGTCAACAAACAAACAAAAGCATAAGGAGTGGGTGTGGGAGGGGACGGAGTGGAAAGACATTCAGGGAGATGGAAAAAAAAGAGATAAAATCATAACAGATAAAAGTGTACAGATTATAGAGTAGGTGTCTAAAGGTTCATCATCAGTGAAGGATGTTTCAGGGATATTTTTGTCTCAACAATGACAAAAATGGCTTTTAAGAAAACTGCAATCGATGACACTGAAAGCCAAAGCATCCATGCGTTTTACAAGACTGGATATACTATTCTACACAGACTTAAAGATTAAAAATTTGAAGACTGCAAACCGCCTATTAATATTTCATATTTGAAGTAATTAATAATCTGTTACGTAGCGACAGAAATGCTACATTTACTTGATGTGCAGCACAAGTACACAATCTGGTGTTCAATAAAACGGTTTATTGACCACTACATGGGGATGGGAGGGGGACGGAGGATGAGTAGGTGTCAATCACTCTCGTGTTACAGTTCATGCAACTCTAGCTCACCGAACTTGCTCAGTCTCATTAGCGGCAGATAATAATTTCTCTTTGCACTGCACTGTGATTAAACATACCCACACACATTTATACAGCAAGAGTGAGACACCAGGCTTTTCAAATGCCTCAGCCTGGTCTTTATTCCCCTCCAGAGTGTTTTATCCTGCAAGGTTCAGGAGCCTTTCACCTATTATCTTGTTATTTTTATCATCTTGGGCTGTTACAGCGTGTGAGTTTCTTCTTAGCTGTAGGACTAAAGTGCAATACTTTCATTTAACTCTAAGTCTGGCAACAAAGACAAAAAGGAAATAAGGAAAGTAAATGTAGACTTTGTTATTCATAAGAAACCAAAAGCAAGCAGACATTTCAGGCCTGGGCAAGAGAGAATGCTTACACCATTCATGCGTTTAAATACAGCTATTGTCGCTGCTGATTCAAATGCAATGCTTACAACACAATCCACAGCAGACATGTGGAACAAGAGGTATCTAAAATGTCCTTGATCAACATTTCCTACTCCAAACCCCAGCTTTTTAATGAAGGGTAGCTTTATTTACTTTCATTTAGTACTGAAGCAATCCTGTTTCATTTCATGCCACTGCTAGTAATTACAAGCTTTTCATTAGAGTCTGCACGGGGAAAATTCCAAGTGGCACGTTTCATTTTTCATTTTCTCTTGTTTTGTGTGGCCGATGAGCACCAGGGGAGAGAGTTAATCAATACGCCACTGTGGCATTCATCAAACAAAATAAACACTGCAGCTCGCAGCCTGCTAATACAATGTGAACTTGTCCAGCCCTTTTCGCAATCTCACACGGAACAAACCTTACCACCCAACAAGTATACTTGAGCTTTTTCTATAGGTGCACTTTTTATAGTGGAAATGCAACTGTAATTAATGTGGAAGAGGTTAAGTGCTTACTTTAATGTCTCAGGAAGATTGATGAAGCAATAAAAAAGGATGAGAGCTAGTTTAAGGTTTTAGTCGGAAGGGCATGTTTGAACAGAAGCCGGTAAATTACAGGGAAAGAGGATGTCTCGATGAATATTCAGAGTTGGTGACTTAAGTCTAATAGTTACATCATTATTTCATCCATCGCTTATCCTACACAGGGTCACAAGGAGTCTGAAGATTTTCCCAGGAGACAGACAGGGGACACCCAGGACAGGGAAATGCAACTCCTGTCTTTAGACTGGGGGAGGAAACTGGAATACCCGGCAGAAACCCCGAAAGCATGGGGAGAAAATGCAAACTACACACGCGTAGAGCTGAAGCAGGAATCAAACCCACAAACCTGGAGCTGCGAGGCAAACATGCTAACCACTAAGCCACCATGCCTCCTACATGAATATTTAAGTTATTTTATGCTTATTCAGACTCAGGTTATACAACTGCTTAAGTTGATTTTCTCAGTGCACCATGCACAATATGCATATTACCTGAATAGAGTTCCCACATCTGAGCTTGGCAGATTCTTCTATATTAGAAGCATCCGAGATACGGTTTTTCAAAAGCGTCTCGATAAAAAAAAAAAAACCCAACCTTCTATGAAATTTGAAGCGACAATATGAGTAATGAATAGTGTCATGTCTATCTATTTAATATTGGCCTCGAATGCCATTCCAGTGGCAATTTTGAGTGTATTTACCGTCTGTAGTTATGTCTGAGGTCTGAATTTCACTGCACGCAATTTTGGTATTAAATCCTCATTACGTGTGTGTAACTCTGAATATGGCCCTACATTCCTCAATATGGCCCTATGACACCTTGTGAGGTATAGGCTAAAACGTTTACATAACAATGTGACAACACAAGGAAAAGCCTAAAGATCATGTGGAAGAAAATGTCTTGATATTGGAGCAATTTAGAAATAAAGGCAACATTCTTTATTTGTGTCACAGACAATATTATTTATCTGATCCATGACTTTGTTTGTAGCCGTATCCAATCACCATCAGACTCTGAAAATCTTACATAAGTAATGAGAAGGTGATCAATATGTCCAAGATCTCTTTAATAATATAAACTGGACTCGAGTTTAGTCTCTGCTTCAAAAATTCCTCCTTACAAATAAGGTTAGGGAAATCTCATACAAAATAATTCATAGAGTCTACTCTACCAATCAGTTTCTATTCAGATTCACGAGTGACAATGAAACGATTTCCCATCTGTTTTGGTCCTGCCAATATACCCAGAGTTTTTAGAAAGGTATAGAAGGTTTTATTTTCGATAATATTAAAAATGATATATATTCCTACAATCATGTGATTATTACATTAAGGATCATTACTCAAATTATGATGGTTTTATTATCAATTGTATTTTATTTTTATGTAAATTTCATAATCGCAAATGCTCCTTACTTCTTTCTCATACACTTTTTACAGTCTTTGAGAAGGAGGTAAAAATGGGTATAGATGTATTGTCAAAATCCAAAAACAGGAAAGCTCTTCGTTTAACATTTTATTATAAAAAATGTGCTTAATGGTCCTTTTGTACCCTCACATGTATATTTCTCTATTATATAATTATATAATGATATCTAATGTACCCTTACATGCATATCTTTCCATAGTACAATTATATAATATATAACTGATGGTTATGTAACCTCTATTGTTTTTCTTTTTTTTGTCCAATTCTTTGCTTTTATGTTGTAGTCTATGTGAAACGTTATCCTGTTGTGATATGATGATAGGTTGTATGCATTTGTTGATTCATTTAACAAAAAAAAAAAAACCACAAAAACACACGTCCGAGTGTTTGATTCATAAATACAACTAAATACAGGTAGTATAGAATAGGTGGTATTTGTTAAACTTTTAGCGAGCTATATTTTGACCTGTGACTACATAAACCTGTGGTCTCTTTTGTCTGTTAAAATTAGAGGTGTGGCTTATTATTAATTAGTTAATTAATAATTATTATGAACAATACAGTATCTAATTTATTGTCACTATATAATATATAATATATTATATGTCACTATATGTCACTTTACCTGGATGCTACCAGAATGACTGCTATGTCCATATTTGGTATGTATTTGCTGAATACTCAGTCATAGCATGTTATATTTATATTGATACCATGTTTAAATTATATTGTCACTCCTTGGCACTTATCTTCTGCACTACCTGTTATATCAGACACGTCCACAGTAAAACTGTGTACTGGCCAGTGCTACACTGTCACTTACTGTTCCCATTGTCCTGTTTTAGTAGTTACTGTACTGTCCTGTGTTTTTAGCACACATCTGCACGTGCACGTTATGTAGAATGTTTGTAGATCTTATTTAGTTCTGTGTCTCATGTGGTTAGTGTGTTGTTTTATGTAGCACCATGGTCCTAGAGGAACGTTGTTTCGTTTCACTGTGTACTGTACCAACTGTATATGGTTGAAATGACAATAAAGCCACTTGAACCAGATATTTGCCTTGCTGTTTTCTTACTATTTCTTGCCACACGTCTAAAATAAATAAATAAATAAATAAACAACTAGTCCACCGACATATGCTAGGGTTTTGTTGGTAAATTCTATTTGTTTGTTGTTGTTGTTGTTGTTTTCTCACTGCTTGTTACGATTTTTTATTAGCAGTTCTGGTACCTCTGCTGAACCTGCCGATAATGTCCTTTATTCTGAGTGTAAAAACTCGATTAGTGCAGGGTTAAGAGAAACTGAGCGCTGTAGAATAGCAGAGCAGCATTGATCAGATGGATAGAGAAGGAGGAAATCATTTAGCAGGATGTAAGAACTTAAAAAGCAGATTTAGGCCTGATCTTAAGTCAGCAGTTTGGCCGACCATGTAACCCGTATGGCTGGAGAGAAGGAAAATGCAAGACAAGCAGGAAGTGTAGACTGTGGCGTATTTGTTTAGCACATTGTGACACAGGACCTCAGGACAAGACTTGCACACACACACACACACACACACACACACACACACACACACCTAAATCAGCATAAACCTGTAGGGGTTTGGAGAAGTTCTCTGCATTGCTTCACCGCAAATGAGTCAATGTGTGTGATTCAATAACTGCACTTTAGGATGCAAAAGGGAAGGAAAGGATGTAAGGGTATGTGTGTGGGTGTGCATGCGTGTGGGTGTGTGTGTGTCTGTGTGTAGACACTGACCTGGCTGTGCACAGTGTTGAGCTGGTTGTTAAAGGTCATGGTGAGGTTGGTAGAAGTGCTGGGGGCTACGTGTGTGATGAACGGTGTCTTGCTCTGGTTGACTGCGTCGTACATGTTCACGCGACGCTTACAGATCTCCATGTTCTGGAAGCAGGATTTGACACTACAAAAACAAAATCATTGAAAAATGAAAGTGGCATTAATGTTATAGCTGTACACTGTCATGTTCCAGTGACCCCGATCATCATTTTCTAGAAATGTATGAAGTGACAGTTCAAATCAGTTTGTTTCATATATCCGAAGACAGGTGTGTAATTATAAACCCATTTTAAAACACCATGTTACTGTCAGGTCAAAATGCCCAAACTAGGCCTGCACAATATGTTGATATGTCAAGCTTTATTACAATTCTAGACTTTGCACTAAATAAATCAGAGAAGCCTGAAATATGCTAATGAACACTCTAAGGGTGCTTTCATATCTATTAGTGCATTTGGCAAGTTTGAATCAGAGACAAATTGCTGTTTGGTTTGGTTTTATTCACCCGATACATAACCAAATGAATCAAAAAGCAAACAAATAAAACCATTTTGGGGGTTTTATAGGGTAAAAACATACTTCCTGGTGTCGGTCAGTTTCCACATGACTAAGATAAGAAACATATATGGGCGGCTGTGGCTCAGTCGGTAGAGCGGGTTATCCACTAATCCACTAATCGTAGGGTTGGTGGTTCGAATCCCGGCCCGGGTGATCCCATGCCGAAGTGTCCTTGGGCAAGACACTGAACCCTAAGTTGCCCCCGATGGCAAGCTAGCACCTTGCATGGAAGCTCTGCTACCATTGGTGTATGAGTGTGCTCTCATTTGTAAGTCGCTTTGGATAAAAGCGTCTGCTAAATGAAGAAATGTAAATGTAAATGTACATAAATCCAACTAAATGCAATTTTCAAATTGCGAGGTTCTTGTAAGGTCACAGGGCAGCATAACACACTTGGTGGAACCTGCTATCCACCCTTTTCCTCATACAAGAGCTCATATATGCCCATGATTGGCTAGTGGCACTCTGATCGACAGGGTTAAGAAAGTATGCCATCCTTCCCAACATAACCCTAGGGTACGACAAATTTTGCCCTTGAGCTCCCGGCCACAGTTGAGAATTGAACTCGCGATCACCCGGACGCTAGGATGGGTCGCGCCACATGAAAATCTCATTTATACTCTGTCCTTTAGCTCAGATTTTTGCATCATGGGTAAATTTAGCAGCTTGAAAATACAGCAAAAATGCTGCCTGCAACCCAAAAAATGTGACATGTTTGATTCACTTCCTGTTTGACTCAGAGTCAAATCACTTTCTCACTGCAACAGAACCACGCTAGAGTTCGTCTGGAACTGGTCCAAGACCACCTTGCTCAGTTGGTTGATCTCAGGTTCCAGATATGGTCTCTGTGGCTGTGACTACAGTCATCATGCAGTCATAACCTAATCATAATCTATGTCAGGTAGATATTAATAAAAAAAATCAAGCACTTTAAACCCACTGAGCCTAAGTTTCATTTTGGTGTTAAAAAATCCCATCTCTGGAATGATAGATGAATGTTTCACCCTGAACAGGCTGTAAAGTGCTCGGACTAATATGTGTGTATGTATGGCTGTGTACAGCCACAGTCTGATGCTCACTGTGTGCTGTGGGGGAAGTCCAGCAGGTGAGCCATAGTAACAAATGGATGGTTGAGCGTCTCAATGGGCGTGATCCTTTTATCTGCGTCGATGGTCAGCATCTTGGTCAGTAGGTCGATGAACTCTCTCCGGTCTGCCTTTTCCGCCAGCATGTCACTGCCCTCCAGCTCTGTGCTCACATTCACCTGCACGTGAAGGTGCACAAAGAACAGAGATTAATCCACATGTCAACGCCTGGCTCACAACCAGGTGTTTAAGATGAAGGAAGCCACAGGTGTTCTAGTCCGACATGAATTCCTTGGTCACTGCTCTGTGTTAAAGTACCTGGAACGTACTGCTAAGAATTTGCTTTTTAAAGGCATACAGTAAAGATATGCATATATGTCAAAAAGACGATCTTGTGAACAATGGCTTTCCACCATAATTTTCACTTGTTTTTCTGTTTTTTTTTTTTAAAAAAAAAAAGAGATGCAGGAATTTGACCCATGGGAGCAAAACCCAAAGACACAAAATCAACATGTCACCAGGTCTCAGTAAGAATATTGGTAACCTTGCACCTCTGTTATATTTCTAAATATTTGCATTCTTATTAACGGCTCGTCACAGTGACACTTTGGAATGTGCCTGGCTCCAAAGCAGAGATCTTAATCAGCCTAAAGGGATCAAAGTCAAAACAAATATATAATTCTGCTAATTAAAAACATTGTACACAGGACAGTTTAATGACACTTAGGTCAAAATCATGCATGGACTACATAATCAGTCATTTACAATGAGCAAGTTTTGGAACACTATTTTATTATGTATTGAGGAATGCTTTGTAGGGTGTGTATGTGTGTGTGTGTATCTTGGTGGGGACCAACCTGAGAATTTTGACCCTGTGGAGACATAGGCTGGTCCCCATGAGGAGAACTGTAGCTTTTATTTTTAAATTAAAAAACAAAACAAAAAAAAAATCAAAGCGCTAAAATGTTTTCTTCTGGATGTTGAGGTTGAGCTTAGGGCTAGATTTAGGTGTAATTATAGTATAAATTTTGTACATTAATAAGTCTGTGAATGGAAGGTCCTCATAAGGACAGTACAATAAACGTGTGTGTACTGTATATGTGTGTGTGTGTTTGTGTGAGAGAGAGAGAAAGAGAGAGGGAGAGAGAGAAAGAGAGAAAGTGAATTACAAAGCTGCACATCAGAGTGCTGTGTAAGTATAGGGCCTGGTTCGAGCTGAGATGTAGGAGAAGACTAGTTCAGTGGGAATCTCTTAGATAGAGATAACAGGCACATTTTTTAAATAAAACAGCACGATCTATCAGCAGCCCCACCCCCCCTGAGGCTATCTGATGAACTGCCGGTCACGGACGCAAATCTGATTCCCTTTCCCTTTTTTATGCAAGCTGCCCCCCATCAATCTGCTGCATGATAAAGTAATAATCTTCAACAGACACTGAAAAATAATCAGGCTGTCCGCTGTTGGGAAATGGAATGACTTTAGGAGCATACACGCACACACAAACATGCACATGGGTGTGAAAATATGGCAGTGCAATAGTCATATTTCAAAGTGTAAAAATACAGTGTGATCAACAGCCAGCCCTGTGAGTACATTATCCCCTGGCATAGTCAATCACGTCTGTCAGTTAACGCTCGGCCGACACTGTTTGCGTCCTTCGTCTACAAACATCCTGAGATGTAGAAAAACCTACATGGCGTAATCTTTCCATGCTCTTCCATTCACTACTCGGCTTTTGTGCACTCACGATGACATCACGACAACTCGTATAAAAAGTCATTGATTTGTACACAAAGCGAAACATTACTGTGCACCTTGTAAATGTTTGTAGGCCTGTAGCATTATGAGCAACATTCTCAGACCAGATGTGTCTCACACACAGTATCTCAGTATTTCCTGTCATTCTCTGGAAGGAGAGCAGGCTGAGCGGTTCAACTTCCTGGGCAATCATCCCAGCATTTAGACCTTCTGCAATCATCCATAATACAAACCAAGCACACAGCCCAAACAGCTCACCGCTCATTTACTCTGAGCAGAGCCTGAATCACCCTGGAACCTCAACTTCTGGGTTTTAATGAAATCTTGGGCTTTGACGGTCTGTCTGTCTGTCTGTCTGTCTGTTGGTCTGTCTGGAGATCTCATCACACATTTTGTAGAGCAGTACACTAGAGATGTCCAGGCTTCAGCATATTCACTGGCTCAATGTAATGCAAATAAGATGTACATTACATTAACCTTTATACCATTTGGCAGACTCCCTTATCCAGAACGACTTACAGAAGGCTCTATTGATAAACACATCCTAGTTCTAAGTCCCTCCATCCATCCATTTTCTGTACAACGTATCCTACGCAGGGTCATGGGGAGCTTGGAGCCTGTCCCAGGGAACATGGGGAACAAGACAGGGGATATCCTGGGCAGGGTGCCAACCCATTGCAGGTCACATTCGAACACACACTACAAACAATTTAGAGATGCCAATCAGCCTACAGTGCATGTGTTTGGACTGGAGGACGAAACCGGAATACCTGAGGAAACTCCAGAAGCACGAGGAGAACATGCAAACTCTGTTCACACTTTTGGAAGGGAGGAAGCGGAGCCCCAAATTGAAGGTGTAAAGCAAACGTGCTAACCACTAAGCTACTGTGCCCAGAGTGGCATAGTGGGTAGAATTTTTGCCTGGCACCTCCGGGGATGGGGGTTCGAATCCCACCTCTGCCCTGTGTGGAGTTTGCATGTTCTTGAAGGGCTATATTTTTTATTTTGGTTATTTTTTACATTTGTATTTATTTTCATTTATTAATTTAGACAGCGTGATTCGAAAGGAGGGAACTGGTGAGCTAACATATCAAAGAGCAAGTTCTCACATAGACTAACCATCTCATGAAGCACAGTGACCTCGGCTGTCTTTGGGGAAGAAAGCCTACAGAGAGGTTTGCATCATTGTTGGAAAAGTACACGCTGTGCTGGTAAGTCCAGGGCACGTTTGACGGCTAATGGGGTGAGCTGATTTAATTTCCAATAACTTTCAGCTATTTTCAGGAGGAAAAAGTTTTTTTTTTTAATGATTCAATTTGACCCATCTAACCAAATCTGGTTTGAGCCTTGAGGTCACATCCTTAGTTTCAGAGCACAAATATTTTCTTAAAGTTGTAACAAGTGATGGCACTTTACCAGGGAAAGAACTCAGTTCCACTTACTCATAGACAAAACACTGACGGAGGCATGTGGAATTACACACAGGGGAACACATGACGTACAATGCTGGACTATTATAACAATTTATATTAGCTACCAAAACTCATCGGGGGAAATTTTTTTCAGTGACATCACTAAAAACCCAGACGTCGGTGGTGTTTATTTTGTGAGCCTGAATCTTTTTCAGCTGTGTATGTGAATATTTGCTTTACCTGTGCCATATCATCCAAGCAGTTGAAAATGTACTTGCGGGCCTCCTTAGACTTGATCCCTGTCTCACCCTCATGATCCTCTGGTGTCTGTGGGAAACAAAAACATTCGTTCAGTTGTTCTTCTGCCACAGGAATACATTTCAATCTGTAATGAATACATGATACATGTATTCAAACAGATATCAACAGATAATTATCAGTTTTGCTTTTGGAGCAATTTAAATGGATAACATGGGAAGACCCTCATTAAATAAATAAATAAATAAATAAATAAATAAATAAAACCTCCAGTTGCTAGGCAACCCAAGAAATTATGGACGCCAAGCATGGAATAACTAATATCTAACGACTGAGGTAAATTATTTAGTTAGCTAGCACAAAGAAAGGACATTTTATATTTGGAAAAGGAAATAGCACAGTGACAGTGGACACTAGATGAAGCCCCTCAGATGTGTTGGAAAATAACTTAAGAAAGCATGTATTTCACTGTAACTACACTTCTTATGTATTGCAAACCGAACTCCACCATAAAGGTAGAACATCAACGTTGCATCACAACTCTGGAGCTATCAGAAAATTATTATATGGCTTACAAAGTCATGAACAAGTGTTGGCCATTAATAAAGAATGCGCTTATAATGGGGTGGGCAATCTTATCCGGAAAGGACCGGTGTGGCTGCAGGTTTTCATTCCAACCAAGCAGGAGCCACACCTGATTCCACCTGTTTAGTCAGTTGATCTTGGCTTTCAATAGATTCAGGTGTGGCTTCTGCTTGGTTGGAATGAAAACCTGCAGCCACACCGGCCCTTTCCGGATAAGATGGGACACCCCTGGCTTATAAACACGGTAAACATACAGTACCGTCCAAAAGTTTTAGACACATGCAAAGAAATGCTGTAGAGCAAAGATGCCTTCAAAAGAATGAAATGAAATGTTTCTACATTAAATAAAAAGACAGTAAAGAGCAGTAAATTAAACAAAGTCAATATTTGGGCTGACAAAAAAATAAAAATAAATATAGTAGTCTCCAGAACAGTTACACTTGGATAACCGGATAGTTCATTTAACTCAAAAAATTTGAGGAAACTAATTACCTCAAAATGTTTAAGTTGATAAATCAATTTCTTTAAGCCAAATACACTTAAATATAACAAAAACTCATTTTAAATTACAAATTTTGAGTTAAATTTTTGTTTATATTTAAGTTTATATTTATATGTTTATATTTAAGTGTATTTGGCTTAAAGAAATTGATTTATCAACTTAAACATTTTGAGGTAATTAGTTTCCTCAAATTTTTTGAGTTAAATGAACTTATCCGGTTTTAAAGAAAATGAGCTGTAAGTTTTCTTGAGCATCTTGCAGAACCAGCCACGGTTCTTCTGGAGACTTGGACTGTTGCACTTGCTTCTTATTTTTGCAGCAGAATCCATCAGCCTTCATTTTTTTCAGTTTTTGTTTGAAAATGGTCACTTACGTAATATGCTGCTTTCTTTACAGACATACAAACATTTTTCTGTAACATTTAATTTTGTCCTAGAAAACAAATGTTTGGGAATCTAAAATATTTTGTACAGATTCGATACTGTAGAAGTCATAAAATAAGAAAATCTATAAGAAAGTTTGAACTAAAAAAAAAAAAGGTGCCTAAAACTTTTGCACAGCACTGTATAACACACTACATATTCACGCTGTAAACTAAACTTTCATGAACTTTAAACTGCTTGACATGAGATTACAATTCAGCACAAGATGTGTCTATGCAGTTTTAATAGCCTCGTGTTTTCAGCACAGTGTGAGATCAATATATGTGCACTCAGCTAAGCGGATTGAGGCCACATGCTGCTACAGCCTCGTAGTGGACTGAAATCTGTTCAATATCTGAAAAGCTATGTGTTCACAACTCAGTCTGTGTCCCAAAGTTCACTCAAGGCTAGTTCAGGAAACCAAGGTCTTTGGTTCAACGGGTATCAAGTGACCTTGTTTGGGGTCAGGGAGAGGTGGAAGATTGACAGCACTTGAGAAACAATGTCATATCGTATCAGATTCTCAAGTGTCATCAAATATCGAATCAGTGTCTTATGAATCAATATTGAAACAAACTGCCTGGAAGCTACAGGATTACGTGTTATGGTCATGTGACCTATTGATGATCGAGCAGCAGCATGGCAGCTCTTACACGGCAGCCATCTCTACAACACATGCTTCGAATGAAGGTTAAAACAATCCTTTTGTGTTCATGTGTACACATATGTAGGTGTATGCAGATGCTAGCTTGCCATCCAGACCAACTTGGGGTTCAGTGTCTTGCCCAAGGACACTTCGGCATGTGGAGTCACGTGAGCCAGGAATTGAACCCCCAACCCTACGATTAGTGGACAACCCGCTAATCTACAACTTGAGCCACAGCCGCTCAAGTGTGTTATTCTACACACTTTCCATGTCAGATGCATGGATGTCTGCTATCATGATGGTGCTGTTGTTACGTTGACTTTCATTACTGTGACCACTTCAGGTTTTCATTCTCATTTTTAAATGTCCGGTAGTAAAATACTCTGTATATGTGAACATGCATGTGTGTGTGTGTGTGTGTGTGTGTGTGTGTGTGTATGTAGGACTGTGTGTCTAACCATACCTTTAATCTCCACAGTGGATAGGTGGAGTCTGGGTCTCTGTTGAAGAACCTGGTAGTTTTTGTTCCTGCACTCAGCAGATACTCTGCTGGCAGCCCCTGTGTTTGTGAAATGTACCGAATCTGTGGAAAAGAAGCAACAAAAAAACCAACCCCAAGCATTTTAAAAAGCAAAAGACTACTCAAAAGCATACGCAAAGTGTACTCATCATCTGTAAAATTCACTAGTCAGTCTCTTGACATCAACTATACACTACATCTCCAGCATAACAGCATTATATGTTGAATAAACAGCAACTGCAAGAATGCGATCACCACCAAGTTTATTCCTCCCCCGATGTCTTTTTATAAACAGCCTGAGAGCTGCAATTACACAGAATGGCATCCATACACCTGAAAGGGGTCTAAATGTGAAACGGCAGCCTGCAATATCCACAGTAATCATCTCCCTCATGTACGGCGTCTTCCCTACCAATCAGTGTCTCTTATCCTGAGCCTGAATCCTTGATCACACTGTAAATCTGTAACCTTGGGAGTATGTGATTTCTTTCTCTCTTTTTTCTTTCCCATATGTGGAGGATTCCCTGCCAATTTCTTTTTTAAATGAGCATCTCTGAATCAAATAATATTTAACCAGTCCTTTCTGTTACATTTAAAATAAACAGTGATGCTTAACACAAATGTTTATTCAACCTGAGATAGCACGGTTACTCATAGCTAAGCCACCCAAAGTCTTGACAAACATCACATAGTACAGGTATGTGCCCAAAATTGCCTCCAAAGGCACAGAAAGGAGGCTATGTGCTAAAATGGCAGGAGGCAAATCAAAGTGGGCTCCAGAGCTTGTTTATGGCTATTTTAATTTGCTTTGAGCTAGAACATTGGCCCTGGGCCTTTCGAGGGAGCCAATTCGGTTTGCGGGGAGGGAGGGGGGGGGCATTAAGAGAAGACCCCACACTAGCACTCAGGAACTGGACTAATTGGCCAGGTTGTGGCATCTGTCCAGTATTACAGCGAGGCCTGAGAGAGATGAAAGCCCAAGATCGTGCACATACACTGACACAAACACTCTGCACTTTAGGAAAGCTGTGAGAATAGCAACATAGCCAGAGGTTTGTTTTGTTTTCTCTCCCTGGAGCACAAACAGTAATTGAGGGATGTATTTTTTTTTTACAGCCATTTGCAGAAAGAGAGAGAGGGTGAGAGAGAGAGAGAGAGAGAGAGAGAGAGAGAGCTGCAGGGCCCTACTCGACAGCAGATGCCAAACAGGAAATGCCATTTCTCACTCGCTCATAAACATTTCTAATTTATAATGTATTAATGTGGATAATTGTAACCTGTGTGTCCAAAAGCTCTACAAAGGAACAAAGGATCTTGCTGTGTTTTACAAAAGGCTTCAAATGATGACTGAATTATTTGTACACAGCTGAATTTTTAGACAGTGTAGAAATTTTAGGAATTAAGTCAATACATTACACGTAGACCTGACAATCTATAAGATGTCTTCACTTAAACTGTACAAATACAAATATAGAAAGCTCTGGAGAAATTGTTTATTTCACTACTTTGCTCTACTCAGGACCACCTCGTGATCTGAAGAAGAAGGCTTAAGCCCCGCCCACTTGGCACAACCACATCATGTCATATATCCCTGAAAATGTTTCCTGATATAATCGATGTTGGTCATTATGATGAATATTGCCTTCACGTTCCTTTATAAACCTTATAAATGTTTAGTACAGTAGTACACATGAAATCACACTGTATAGTTTAATATAGTATTTCACAAAATCAGCTTTGTTCACTATTTACAATCAAAACCACCACTTTCTAGATGACCCACATTCATGAAATTTTACATGTTCATTCCTGCACGGATTAGAAGCATATACCAATATTTTTCCCCAAAAAATGTTAACTATTGTTGGATTTACATTCGATTTTACACTGAAAAACTCACTCTTGAAAGCGTATACACAGTGAAATGCATATTTTAATTCTAAGAACATTAAAAGGTTAATTTTATTCATTTAAACTTTATTAAGTTTTGAAGAAGAAAAAAAAAAAGAATATTAGCAATCAACTGCCAGCGATTGAACGTGATATATTTGAGGTCATAAGTTTACATACCCCTTGCAGAATCTGCAAAAATAAGAGGGATCATAAAAAATGCATTTAGTTCTTTATTTAGCACTGCCCTGAATCAGCTATTTCACATAAACATGTTTACATATGGCCCACAAGACACAATTATAACTGAGTTTACACAAATTAAAAAGTTCAAAAGTTTACACACGCTTGATTCTTAATACTGTGTGTCGGCACCTAACTGATCAATGACTGTTTTTATGTTTTGTGACAGTTGTTCATGAGTCCCTGGTTTGTCCTGAGCAGTAAGTAGTTAAACAGCCCACTGTTCTTCATGACACTGAGGACAACTGAGAGACTCCTATACAACTATTACAAAAGGTACAAACATTCACTGATGCTCAAGAATGCAACACGATACAATAAGCGAAAGGGGGGTGTAAAGTTTTGAACACGATGATCGGTGTAAATTGTTATTATTATTATCATTATTCGTTTAGTACCGTTCCTCAGAAGCTACATACGATATTTTACGATGTTTCCCAAAAGACAAAATAATAGCACATATTTTGTTATATAAGGCGTATGTAAACTTATGACCTCATCAGTATTATTATTATTATTATTATTATTATTATTATTCCATCCATCTATCCATCCTCTACCGCTTACTCCTTTTCAGGGTCATCGGGAACCTGGAGCCTATCCCAGGAGGCATGGGCACAAGGCGGGCAGTCCTTCGCAAGACACAATCACATACACACTCACACACCCATTCATACACTACGGACACTTTAGACACGCCAATCAGCCTAACATGCATGTCTTTGGACTGGGGGAGGAAACCGGAGTACCCGGAGGAAACCCCCGACACACGGGGAGAACATGCAAACTCCGCACACACACGGCGGGACTCGAGCCCTGGACAATGGAAGTGTGAGACAAACGTACTAACCACTAAGCCACCATGCACCCTATTATTATTATTATTATTATTATTATCATTATCATTATTATTATTATTATTATTTTAATTAATTAATTAATTAATATATTTTTACCTGTAGTGTCTTGCCTTAAAACCCATTGCAAAATAGATATGAAACTTCAGTTCTGGCTAAGTGAAAAGCAAACACTCATTCAACCACACTCAGGCTTTTTGTCTCCACCAAGCATTAAGTACCCATGTGTGATCACTGTGCAGCATTAAGTCCTGATAATAGTCTTACTTGATCGTACTCAGACGCGCCAGGGTAAAGCGGCCAGCCCAGGAAGAGCTCAGCGATGACGCAGCCCAGGGACCACATGTCTATAGCCTCACAGAAGGGCAGGCCAAGGATGATCTCTGGAGCTCTGGAACAGACACAAACACACACCGCAGCAGAAGGTCAGTAGAGGACACAGAGAGCAGTGAACAGCCAAGCACTTTATCAAGCCTCATTAAATTAGCAACAGTTCACACGTTCAAAACAACATCATTCGTGGTGAACTTGCTAGGGCATAATGCTGTGAGAATGATTTTCTCTGCTGGAATACTATTTAATGTATTTTAACAATATTTACCTTTACGCATTAGGATTAAGATTGCATAATCTGCTTTAAATCGCTTAACATAAATATAAGTCTACTGAAACAGAGCTTTCTTAACCTTTGTTGCTTGTTTAACTCATGTCCGAAATACAATTTCCAACACACACACACACACACACACACACATACACACACACACACACATACACACACACACACACATCCACACACACAGACACACACAGACACGCACGTACACAGACACACATGTACACACACACACACAATCACACACACATGCACGCACACACATACACGCAGACAGACACGCAAGCACACATACACACACACACACACTTAAGTGGGCATATAGTGCACTGTTACACAATATGTATTAAGCATATATGTAGCATGTTGGGAAAATCCGTCAGATGACACCACAACATAAATGTATTCCCACAAACTGTTATTAATTCAGTGGCGGTGAACAGGTATCTATCCATCCATCCATTTTCTGTACTGCTTATCCTACAAAGGGTTGCGGGGAAACTGGAGCCTATCCCAGAGGACTTGGGGCACAAAGGCAAGGGACAGACCCCCCACCTTCCCCACCACCCAACACACACACTCACAACGCTATCCAAATGCTAAGGACAATTTGGAAATACCAATCAGCCAACAACGCATGTGTATGGGCTGGGGGAGGAAACCGGAGTACCCGGAGGAAATCTCCAAAGCACAGAGAGAACATGCAAACTCTGCGCACACAGGGAAAAGGCAGGATTCGAATCCCCAACCCCGGAATGCTAATCACTTAGCCACTGCGTCCTCCTGTAACCAGAATTTAAAATGTTAAAACTTCAAGATACAATGCGATTGAGATTTCCCAGGCTGCCACAATTCCATTTGGGTGTGGGTCGCTTAGGAAACATCTATTTTAGCTTAATATCAGAAATTTAAAAAACCAAAAACATTACTCTTGGTCAATAAATAAGCACAATTTTCACCTTCTGTGTTTCATGTGATATGAATGCATAACGTAGTACCACTGCTAATGCGTGCTCTGTCTGTAGCAGTATAAAAATGTAGGCTCATTAATATTTGAGTGTGGTTGTCATTGAAGTCATTGAAATTCAAATGTAGATATTGCTTTTAGGTATCTATGAGGAGCGGAAAATGTTTGCGCATTAAAACAGGACTGAAGACCAGAAGGCCGTATCAGTTTCCGTGGCTGCAACCTGCTAATGTGGAACTGATGCAATGAAACCTAAAACCGCAATCTGTTACCTAGGAAACACAAGACATTTCACTTAACATGTATATGCACAACAATGACAAATGTCGGGAGCAGTTCATTTACATAGATCGAATGTTTTCATGTAAATCGCATGAGCTGGGAGACGTGATTCGGAAAACCTATCAGGGTCGTGTGTTTCGCATCGAGGTAAATTTTTCCACACAGCCTTATGGGCTCTCTCCAGGGCACCAGCAGGGCTGGGAGGGAAAACGGCTTCAAGAGCGCGTGAGCCTCTGTGCCACTAGGAACAGCTTGGAATCCATCAATCAACCCTCTCTCTCAGAAGATATACAGCACATAATATATACAGGATGAGTGTGTGCTTAGGACTACAGTTGGACTACAGTCATTGTAAAGAGGACAGTGGAGGAACATACTGTTCAGAAAGAAGAAGTGAAGGTTTGGATGTGGAGTTTGTCACCCGATCTCAGCTCCAGCAAAGGACAAAAACACAGTCTGGCTGTTTGAAATAGTCCAGGGCTTCCTGCCACCACATATGCAAAAGTGCGGCCTTCCTTTCCATCTTCTCTCACTTTCACTCCATCGCTTGCCATCACAATATGCAAAACAGGCCAGCAGCTGCTAATGCCGAGCTTCTGGTGAGTGTGAGCTCACACACACACACACCCACACCCACATCTGCAGAGCATTATCTCCCTCAGGGCCTTTGCCCAAAATGCAAAAATGATTAGTGACATATTCACTTCTACACTAGAGGACTGCTTTTTCCTTATTCTCTGTCTGTTTTACACCCCCAACCCCCCCCCCCCCCCCCCCC
>JAFFST010041912.1:100147-110888 GCA_022414735.1 Noturus placidus | reverse complement strand
TAACCTTTGTTGCTTGTTTAACTCATGTCCGAAATACAATTTCCAACACACACACACACACACACACACATACACACACACACACACATACACACACACACACAAACACAGGGGACATACACTGGGGACTATTATGCAGGTTTTTATAATACATTCGATGGTGCTGGAGTGATGGTGTGATATGATTTATAACTTTTCCAATAGCTACAGCTCGAGATGTGTGTAAATTCATGGCTTTTAGTGATAACGACTAAAATCGGTTAGTTTGCTCAATATTAAAATCACAATTACTCTGGAAACGGAATAATTCTTTGCACTTTTATTGTTGTCTCTTCAAAGCAGTTGAAATCTGGCTTTTGTTTCACACGCTTTCACAATCTTGAATAAATCCTCACATTAAAGCTTTTAATCAGACTAAGAGAGATCCTTTCTAAAATAAATCGAATGTTAGTGTTATAAATGCTAAATATGATTTTTGCGATATACACACATCGTGGTAGTGATGGTTCTGTGATTTGACATGCGCACGCACACACACGCCACACGCACATTCACCTGTTCCTCTACAAACCCGTTAGCACACGGAAATCGTAACGAATGTTCCACTACTCTACATATTGCCTGCTACATCTGTGTTTCTGGTAAACGCACCATATACAGACCACACCACAGCTGAAGCGAAAGCACATTGCTGAACCAAGACAGAACAATGTTGAGGACCTCCATTTCAATCTTTCAACTGTACTCTCATTGTAAAAAAAAAAAAAGAAAAGAAAACACCATCCATGGTCTCAGTGCTGATACACACACAGTGCTGTAAAAGAGATCTGGCTTCTGGCTTCAACAAGGCCAAGAAAAATACTCTACCTGGAGTCTTAATATCACAGCGTTTCTGTTGCGGGTTTTTTTCTGTTGTCATATTTGGGACACGATTTCTGGCTTCACTGCACAAAACAAATGTAATTAGAGGTGAAAGATGTTTATTACTCACTTTACTTCAGAAGAAAATAAATTGTACTTTGACAATGCTGAGAAAATAGACCGTGACCCTTAGATAAGTTCCTGGAAACAGGTGGAAAACAAATTGGTGTTCTCCAATCAGTCAATCATGTGGCAGCACTGCAATGCGTAAAACCATGCAGGCCAAGATCTTTTTCATAATAGAGAAAAGCGACTTTGAACATGGCATGGGAGACTGGCATCAGAATGGCAGGTTTGAGTATTTCAGAAACTACTGTTCTCCTGGGATTTTCACACTCATCAGTCTCTAGATCAGTCTCTAGACCAACCCTGTTCCTGGAGATCTAGCTGCCTGCAGTCTTTAGATTCTAACCATAATCGTGCCCACCTGACCATGTAATCATCACCTTAAGAAGTTCTCGGTCAAATAAAACAGGTGCGTTGGATTCTGGTTGGAGATGAAACCTGCAGGAAGGTAGATCTCAAGGAAGAGGGTTGGTGACCACTGGTCTAGAGTTTACACAGAAGGGTGTGCAAAACAAAAACAACATGCAGTGGCCAAACTGGTTTGAGCTGACAGGAAGGCTACGGTAACTCAATTAACCAGGCTTTACAACCGGGGTGAGCAGAAAACCATCTCAGATCTATTCAACAACATGTTGAACCTTGAAAGGGATGGGCTATAACAGCAGAAGACCACACTGGGTTCCACGCCTATCTGAGGCTACAGACACAGGTTCACTGAAAATGACAGGTGAAGATTGGAAAAAAAACAGGCAACATTTTTCTAATCTTCACCTGTTCAGTTTCAGAAAAGAAAGAAAAAAGATATATATATATATATATATATATATATATATATAGATTTTTGTTAAACAATCTCCATCACAGCATTTATCACATTTATCTCCACACACACACAATTGCTATTCGGAGCTCTGACATCATGCTCTGTGGGCATGTCAGGATGCATCCATCACTGCTGACCTTCAGTATGGACAGCTACAGACTGCTCGTCACTCGAGGCCGTGTGGACACACAGCACGTGACGTTCCCACTCATTTCCTCCTGTACGGTCCTCGGAGCCCTTCATCTACAAACGTGTCCTCCATTCTTCTGTTTCTCCTTTATCGATTTAGATAATCCTGAATGTCTTCATGATGTACGTAATGAGGCCTACAGTATAAATCACAGGGTGCAGGGTGAGACTGGGAGAACCGTCCATGCAATAGGTGGAAGTGTAGAGCAGGTTTGTTTCACTTCTCTTTCTCCATATTCTCTACTATACTGACAGAGAGAGAGAGAGAGAGAAGGAGAGAAGGAGAGAGAGGGAGGACAGACAGACTCAGATAGATAGATAGATAGATAGATAGATAGATAGATAGATAGATAGATAGATAGATAGATAGATAGATAGATAGATGGACAGAGATAGAGAGAGATTGAGATAGTGAAAGAGAAAGAGGGGACAGACAGATAGATAAGATAAGGTACAGAGAGGGAGAGAGAGAGGGAGGGTAGGAGAGAGGGAGGACGGACAGACAGACAGACAGACAGACAGAGATAGATGGATAGATAGATAGACAGAGATATAGAGAGATTGAAATAGAGAGAGAAAGAGAGAGAGGACAGACAGATAGATAAGATAAGGTACAGAGAGTGCGGGATAGAGAGGGAGAGAGGGAGGACAGACAGATAGATAAGATAATGTACAGAGAGAGAGAGAGAGAGAGAGAGAGAGAGAGAGAGAGAAAGAGAGAGAGATAGGTAAAAAGATAGAGGGGCAGAAGGACAAAAAGAGGAAAGCTAGAATGACAGACAGATGGTGGAAGGAAAAACGAGGAGAAAAGCAGAGTGAGGGTGATGTGAAAGGGAAGGACGCAGAGACAGCTTAAGTCAGCTTATCCCACAGTGAGAGCTAAGGGCTTGTCCACCGAGTCCTCCTGATGAAAGCTATTTAAATTTCTCTGAATGTGAGAGACGGGCTGTCTCTGCAAAGCACACCCCGCAAACTTTTGTAAAGGAGCTCGGATATCCTCCCATTGTGGACTCGCTCTTTCATTTCAAGGTCTCGAGAGCATCTTCCTCTGTGTGTGCACCGAACGCAGAGGAAAACGCTGACGATGCTGTCACTTTCTCAGCTCCTTCCCTTCCGTCATTAGCATTCCCAGAACAGTGAGAGAGAGCGAGAGAGAGAGAGAGAGAGAGAGATGGAGCGAGAGAGGGAACGATGACCTCTTCACTAAGAAGTTGACTGTACATTATACAGTACTATATACTACATCATTGAATATATTTGATGAATTCCTGTGTTAATGAATTTCTCTGGAGATGGAGATGATCTGATGGATTAGAACACAGCCCTGAGTTGTCACACTGTGCCCAATACTGTGGAATATTCTGTAAATATTCCAACACAAAAGCCATGTGTGCACACTCCCACATTCTAACCTTCATCCTCATCTCTCATTGCTTCTTTTGTGTATCAGTCGGGAAAAGGAGACGTCAGAGAGGTACAAGGCCATGCTCAGCCCATAGATCACGCAGGCGTACATTAGCCCTGCTAACCAAACAAAGAGAGGCAGGCAAGCCGTCTCCGCACTGTAATCACCTCTTCCTCTGCTCCTCATTATTCCCCCACACAATCACTACAGCCTTATCCATAATCCAGCTCATTTCCAACATTATACTACCACCATGCTGCCCCACACCCCAGAGAGAGAGAGAGAGAGACAGAGAGAGAGAGAGAGAGAGAGACAGAGAGAGAGAGAGAGAGAGACAGACAGACAAAGAGAAAGAGAGAGAGAGACAGACAGACAGAGAGAGCGAGAGAGACAGAGAGAGAGAGAGAGAGGGAGAGACAGACAGACAAAGAGAGAGAGAGACAGACAGAGAGAGAGAGAGAAGGAGAGAGAGAGAAGGAGAGAGAGACAGAAAGACAAAGAGAAAGAGATAGAGAGAGACAGAGAGAGAGAGAGAGAGGGAGAGATAGACAGACAAACAAAGAGAGAGAGACAGAGAGAGAGAGAGAGAGAGAGAGAGAGAGAGCGTACATGTCTTCCATCATGAGTAGTGTTTGCCTGTTACTCAGTGCTGCTTATCTTATCTCTTGCTCCAAAGCTGCACTCCGTCCTTCCCGCTGTCTCACCTCGCTCTTCTCCTCTTCTCCTACACTAGCATGCAGCACTGAGGCCATGTGTTTTTCTGTTCCTGCAGCAATACACACACTACCAGGATTTCCGAGCACAGATGGCTGTCATAACAGATCTGGCTTTAACCAAAGCACAACCGTCCTGTGAGCAGGATGCTTTACTGAGGCTACATTAATGGCCTTAGAGGTTTATCTGTGAGTGAAGTCTGGAGCTGAGTGGCTGCTGTGCTGACGTCAGGCTGAGACACAGAGAGAGAGAGAGAGAGAGAGAGAGAGAGAGAGAGAGAGAGAGAAGGAGCACTGTCCTGGCTGTGTGACACTCCTCCCTCTTCACTGTGGTGCCCGTCTGCCCGGGAGTCTCCAGGGGGCTTTGTCAACCATGACCCCCCCACGCACACACACACGGTCTCTAAATTTCCCCTGCGTTCTTGCTCCAACACCTCCTAATGAAGTCTTTGCAAATATGTGGGTCGCGTCAAGTGCTCTCTACTTGAGGAAAGATCCAAAGACACAAAAAACCCTCTGTCACTCACACTCCCACAGTCTGGACAGGACTGAAGGACTGTTCTCCACCAGCACAGAGTAACGCCAACAATAACCAAAACCAACATGTTTCAGTCATGCTAGTTAGTTTGCATTGTTAGTTAGCTAACATGCTCTTAGTGAGCTAAGAAATGTCACTTTCTACATTGTGGTTCATGTTTAGTGAAGTGACATGTAACCACAAGCTAGTAACAACAGCTAGTAACCACTAGCTAACTTTTACTCAGGTAATGTTAGCTAAGTTAACTAGCATGCTGAGAAGGCACCTCGCAATGCCTCACTGCTCCTCACATCTATTGTTACATAATTTTGTTTCAAATTACATTTAAGTTGGCAAATTTTTAAATGTTGTCCTAGTTACACAGTATCATAGTTTTATTTGGAAAGATTTTTATGTCATTTGTGTAAGGGGGAGCAGCTAGAAACTCCTGCTAGCACTATTCTCTGTCACTATTTTGTCTACAAGCTATGTCCACATTGCAAGCTAAAACCAAACAGTCATATGTGTCATAACTGACATTGTTAAAGGAAATAGGAAAAGGAAATGGTTCAGCATGGCACATTATAGATTTTTTCCCCCTCCTGGTATTATCTGTGTGTAGCAGCAGCAGAATGGACAAGTGGAGAAAATGGCGAGTATATAGTATATAGTAACTGTATTACTCAATGCAGTGTGATTTATAGAGCTGCTGCCCAGTGCTGGCGTAAAGCTCATGGCTCAGCTCAGGTGTGGAGGGGGCTTCTGTGTACATGTGTGTGTGTGTGTGTGTGTGTGTGTGTGTGTGTGTGTGTATGTGTGTGAGATGCTGTGTAGTGGATGGCTGAAGACACCAGACAGCCATGTGAAAGCAACACTGATGAGGGCAGCACAGGGCTCTGGGGAAGCCTGCTATCGTAACCCCATACATATCAGCCATTCAATATCCCCAGCCTTCAGTTTTCCGAGTTTCTGCATCAGAGACTGAGAATAGAGATGCGCTCGCTACACCTGATAAATCTATAACACTGTTCGCCCCCGGTCACGCACATACCTCACTCCCCCTTGCCATCTTAAACAACCTCGCTCACTTTATCTCTCCTTTGCTTATTCAAGTCGTTCCTCCCCCATAGCCCATAGCTCATCTATAGCTTTCTAGCTGGTACCACTTCCAAACACAACCCCCCCTTCGCACCCTCCACTATAACCAGTACAGGTTTAATAAGATTGTACTGTGTGCAATGCAGCCCAAGGCTGCTTCTGTGCATCTTCAAAGGAAGATGAGAGGAATCACAGCAAAGTGAATCTATAAATTGTCACGGAAAATATAAGTGGAGTACAATGTCAGAGCTAGACAAACAGATCCAACAGTGCAGAAGATGAAGTATAGTGCTTATAGCCAAAAGCCAAGGTCACATACTTGAATTACATGTACAGGTGGACCAACATCTGCACTATACATAGTGCATATCTATAAAAACACACTCCTTGTCTGGAATTTCTTTCCTTTTCCAAAAGCACTAACAACCGGCCACCGGCAACCAGAGGCACAAAATCGCAGCAGACCGAGTTCCTGAACCAAGACAAACACAATTAAAGCCTGCTGCTCCCCATGACTGCCTCTTAACTGTGCCGAGAATATGCACACTGAGCACACTCTCGGCTCCCGAGCATTATCATTCCTCCCTCCCGCTGCACATGCATTGGAAATAACGCACAGTCTTGCGCTCTTCTCCCGCGCACCGCAGAGAATGGGAACGGACTTCTTCATTAATAATCAGTCAAAATGACAGGTGATTAATTTAGCGCTGCATACGCACCCCGCAGCCGTTCAAAGCTACAGGCATACTTAATCACCTCTCCAAAACAATGGCTCCACATTTTCCTCTGTGCCCACCAATAGAGGATAATTCTGCTCCCGTTTTCTCTTTGCCTGCATTAAGAAAAGAGGGTCACCTTAATCTAGCTCCTGTTGTCCTTCAAGGAGAAAATATGATGGAAAAAGTATAATGGGGTGGGGGATGAAATATGATGATGGTGTGAAAAAAAATATTGATTTGGTTGGTGCTGGATGTCACCTGGACCATTTCTGCTGAGACGTCAGTTACAGACTGACGCACTGAGAGACGGAGATGGAACAGGCGGCTCGGTCAGGACTCACGAGAAGCTCTAGAGCTGGCAAAATAAATTTCACGTTTCAAATTGTCTTAACAACTACATCACCAAAAGGTATAACTGAATGTTTAAGACTCCGTGTCCTAGTTGCCATAACATTAATCTCATGAGTCTCCTAAACATTTTGACCCATATTCTCACTTTATGTACAGTATACAGAATTAATGCATTACATGTACTTTAATTTTTGTTTCAAATTATGTATTGATTTACTAATTAGATTAAAAGTGACATTACATGTTGGCTTGAGTTAGTCTTGTGCTCTTGCGAAATCACAACTGATATTCTATTGACCATTTAATTTAATTATACACCTGTGACATGTAGTGAGCTTATGTACAGTATTTAATATTTAATATGAATTTGGGATTCAGCCTCACTGAATGTTGAATGTTGCTGATCCTACACAGGATCATGGGGAGCCTGGAGCCTGTCCCAGTGAACTCGGGGCACAAGGTGGGGACACCTTGGACGAGGTGCCAACCCATAGCAGGGCTCAATCACGCACACATTCACACACTTCGGACAATTTAGAAATGCCAGTCAGCCCACAATGCATGCTTTTGGACTGGGGAGGAAACCGGAGTACCCAGAGGAAACCCGCAACACATAGGGAGAACATGCAAACTCTGCACACACAGGGCGGAGGTGGGAATCGAACCCTCAATCTCGGAGGTGTGAGGCAAACATGCTAACCGCTAAGCCATCATGCTCCATAAAAGTCAGATTACTGTTGGTAAATGAAACATAAACCTTCATAATAAAATTAGGATCTTTACCCCTTATGATTTTACACCCAATCTTGCAATAGGGACACGTAGTGTCATCTTACGTTCATTCTGTATGTGGCTGTAAATCTTTTGAGTAAATACAAATGGGAAGCAATTTTGAAAAGAAAGACACAACCAGAGAAGGAGCTGTGGAGAAGGAGCGGTGTGTTAATGAAGTGTAGTAGTGAGTAACTGCAGATACGGGGTCAGATTCAGTGAAGCTACAGATACATTATCATGACTGTGTGCAGATGTCAGAGAGAGCGAGAGAGTGAGAGAGAGAGAGAGAGAGAGAGAGAGAGAGAGAGAGAGAGAGAGAGAGAGAGAGAGGAGTGATGTATTAATGTGTGCACAAACAATGCAACTGCACATCTGCCTAGTAGGGGATAAAGTGCACCAAAATGCACCTGGCCACTTCTCCACACAAACACACACACACACACACACACACACACACACACTCACACACACACACACACACAAGCGTTTATTAATGGAGATAAGTAATGATGCACCTAAATCTAACTCTAAACCTACATCAGTAACATACTACTTTTTTTTAGGTTTTTATTTAAAAAATTTTAAGCAGATATGAATAATATTATATATTGCTATCCACACACACACACACACACACACACACACACACACACACACAGTCTTAAACAAATGCACAGTGTTTACAGCAGACATGGTGGTTGGCTGCACAGGTGTCCTGCAGAAGAACATTAGACGCACCCTCTCTCTCACGCTCCGTGATGTGTGTGGCAGATATAACTATGCAATATAACTGGCTTTTCCTCTCCCCCACACTGCCAAGGATCTGCCAACACCTGGGCATCACACATGCACATTTATCAGGCAAACAAGTTCATTAAAAAAAGGGCAAAATAATACCTCTTTTATCACCTCTGATAACACTGTAACACCACCCTGTGCACCTAAGGACACAGACTTATCTGACACTCTTTGGGAACTAAAACTATAAAAAATGGTAATAAAGATGTAAGACGTGGATGTGTGTATTCTAATATTCTCGGCTGCGTGATGTGATGCGAGAGGGGAATGCAATATGTGTTTATGGCCTGAGGGAAGGGTAAGGGACTGAATGAGCTGGCAATGACAAAGCCCAGCTGGGAAGGTCCCTCTTTCTCTCTCTCTCTCTCTCTGTCTCTCTCTCTCTCTCTCACACACACACACACACACACACACACACACGCATAGACACACTACAAGTCTCAGTTGTTGTAACTGGCTTCCTGGAATAGATGTCACCTGGACAGAGCGCAACTGCAACTGTAACTATGTCCACACAACCCAGGACATCTTTTCTTGCATGGAAGACTTGCAATATTTACACAACAACACCATTTCTGTCCTGAAATGAGAAATACACAGACAGTTAATGAATTATTTGTTGAGGTCAGTTGTGAGGAAATGAAAGACAGGGACATATTCCAGAAAAAACAACAACACAAGTCATAGATTGATGCGGGAATCTTTGTGATCTCCATGGTTTTGGCAAACAAATGTCAGCGTACAACGAGTCATCAAACAGACAAGCAGAGTACACGATGGCGGAGAAACAAACGAAGCATATGTACAGTGCAGCTGTTTCGCCTTTTCGTTCTCCCCTTTTCTGTCATCTCACTCCTTCATTTCTGGCTCACGAATAATTTGATAAAATGATTCATTCAATCAGTAAGTAATTCAATTACAATGGTTCCACATACAATAAGTAAGATACCACATGATTTTTGTTTAAACCATTGCGTGGGTGTTTTCAGCCCAGAATCAGTATCTATGACATCAGGGCAGAACAAACTGAAACCTTTTGAGGAACTAATATGGATGAACTTGTGTTCTGTATTTCGACCTCACTGAGGAACCGTGGCCGTTATCTAAAGTAACAAAAGAACAGACCTTTCACTATTTCTGCATATGGTGAGGAAGTTGTATTTTGTTCTTTATTCTTGCACTTTGTTGCATGAACATTTCATTACATTATCGTTGCATGGAGGTGGGTAGCGTTTGTCACTTCACAGTACATACTGATGTGTTTTTATGTGAGTTTCCTCCGGGTTCTCCAGTTTCCTCCCAACTCCCAAAACGTCCAAGTAGGTGAAATGGCTATGCTAAATTGCCCCTAGGTGTAAATGTGAATGTGTATGTGCATTGTGATGGACTGGTGTCCCATCCAGGGTGTATACAGGAAGGTGGTAGATCAGTGGTTGAAACGTTGAACTCCTGATCGGAAGGTAGCGAATTCAAATCCCACTTCAAATGCTCCCACTGCTGGGTCCTTGAACAATGTCCTTAACATATGTAAATGAGATAAATGTAAGTCGCTCTGGATAAGGGTGTCTGCCAAATGCCATAAATGTAACGTAATGTAAATGCATTCCTGTTCTTGGGAAAGTTTCCAGATCCACCACGATCCTGCCCAGGATAAAGCGCTTTACTAATGATGAATGAGTTAAACATCTTTCTCAATCCTCGCATGTGTCACATGCACACAAAGCACCATTTCATGCATCATGCCTTTTATTCCTTTGACAGTGAGTCCCATGCCATTAAGAATTGTACCAAATACACTCTCGCGACATTTTTTATCCTTAGTTTATGCCAATACAAATGCACCATGGCAACAGGACTCTGATATAAAACAAGCTGTCGTAATGGAAAGTTGTGGGAAATAGCAATTTGGTCATTTCGTGAAGCTTGCACCCAATCAGCAACATTCAGAAAACAATATCTACTTCAGAAAACAATATAACTAAAAAGGTTCCTGTAACTTCACCCCCAAGGACTAGAACCAGGCCTTGATATTCCATTTCAAAATAAACTTCCTGAAATACTTCCTGAAATATTTCCCAAAACGGTTCCTATAATGGAAACGTGTTTTATCTCTTTCGCTCACTCCCATCCTCCTGCCGTCTTCCCTCCATAATGGTGGGAGAGCTTCTAAAGAACTGGGCAGAATCTTGTCGTTTCCTAGGCACACCCACCTGCTCTCAATCCCACCGAAAAACACATACAATTCATACACATGGGGCGGCGGTGGCTCAGTCGGTAGAGCGGGTTGTCCACTAATCCACCAACCGTGGGGTTGGCGGTTCGAATCCCGGCCCGGGTGATCCCATGAGATCTGTCCTTGGGCAAGAC
>JAFFST010041912.1:55041-96001 GCA_022414735.1 Noturus placidus | reverse complement strand
GGGGGGGGGGGGGGGGGGGGTAGCCTTGCTTCATTTTTGCAAGGGGGGAGTCTGTTAGACCATGAGCTATGGTGTATAAGTTTATAACCATAAGTTTATCGAGCGTTTTGGAGGCCCTTGATATCTCGATGCCCAGGACAATTGCCGAACTACCGACCCTGAATGTAACACACTGTAAATGCACCAGAATCACTACAAAGTCTTATCTAAAGCTATTAGCTAACTGTAGCTAAGCGGCTAAGCTAATACTGCAGTGAATTTAATAGGGGGTTACTAATATCACAACATTTTGCTTTTCTCAGCAGAAACCAGCTAAATCCAATGTCAAACTATAAATACAACAAATTTGAATTTACCATTTATATTAAAAGGATTTCATAACAGGGAAAGCATAACATATATAAAAAATGGATTTTAATGTCTAATAAGTTGCTTGCCCTGTCACTTTCCCACATTCAGAAAAGTCTCATGATATTATTACATCATATCAACATATCACTCCGTTCATTTATGTTTAATTAATTGAGGAAGGCAAAAAAACACAAAAAACCCGTCTTATGTCACGTGTAATTAATCCACACTGACGGGCGCCTACGAGGAAGAAACGTCCTGAAATGTCACATGAAATTTGAAGCTTGTGATAAATCAGCAAAACACTTTATGAGCGTATCTAGTCACACACCATCAAAAAGCCCAAATATAAGCGTATACACTTGGGGTAATGGCGGACACACACATGCAGCACACACCCCACACTGAAATAAAGCGTCCCCCAGAGAGCTCTCCCTCATGCCACTTGGAATTAATTCCACAGAGTAGGTCTTTCTATGCTGTGAGGAAGATGGGGAACTCATTACAGCATTCCTTTCCTCTTTCTTTGAAATATACTGTAGATCAGGAGAAATAGCACATAGGGGAATTATAGACATGGAGAGATTTTTTTTTTTTAATGCTTAAGCACTTAAGTTGGAATTTCAACCCATTGTTCTGTTTTGTTTTTCTTCCTCGTTCTCCTTTCTGTTTGAGTGCGTTGGAGTATATGTGCGAGTACGTGTGCAATGACAGCGCTTCCTAAAAATGTCCTAGTTTGATGAACCGTGTGTGAAGGTGTGGCAGGTGTGGCAGGACGGCATCCGTGAGGTGAGGGTATGTCTCGATGCAACGCTGCAATTCTAATTGATGTGTAAGAGGAAACATGTGACTAGAGCAGGTGCTGTCTCTGTCTCTCTACTTCCTCTCTCACAGGAGTGTGAGCCATTAACAGCATGCCTATACACACACACACACCTGTTCCGTACAACACACGGCAGGACGTGGCTGTTCTATTGAAGCACAGTACGTTCAGAGCGTGCCCCTACATGTGCACATACCTTTGCTGGCAAATATTTATTAACCATGTGCTGCCACAGTGAATGGATTGTGTTAGCAGGAGAGTGGTTAATACCACACCGGAGACTTCATGTTTGAGTTGCTGACACTAGAATTCTGTACTGAGACTTCAGCATTGCTGCATTTGTGTGTGTCGTCTTTGTGGGTCATTAATTAAGCAGGTCGTTTGTTTTGTTTTTTTACTTGTGTGCATACAGATTGTTTGTAAAGGGTCAGGGACACTTTGGGACATCACCATCGAACATGACAGCCACTGTTGCTAGGCCACTAACTGAGGTGTTTGTTAAATGATGGTTGTGGGGGGGGGGAGGGGTGCGAGTACAAAGCGCCTGATTCTGCTCCTGATTTGCTGTATGCAAATGACAACAATCCCAGGAAATGCCGCGGCCTCCGCACAAAGTTAATTGCTAAAGCAATAACAAAGGCCTGCTTTCAAGCGGGAGGCAAATTAAACATTAGTTTAGAATTTTCTTAGAGGCTGGTGGGATGCTTTAATTATGCCAAATGAGCACGTCAGCGTTTTAAGCCGGCGCCCCCCCCCCCCCCCCCCCCACACACACACACACACTTCAGTTGAACCACAAGTGCCACAGATGCAACAGCTTTGTACATTGTTAGGGAAGAGTGATCATGTCTGGGTAAGTATTTGTGTCCTTTTTTTATTTCCAAGGCTGAAAAGAGATGATGGAGGGACCCATCGTGGTTATTAACACATTGACCCCAGTTCTAAAGCTGACCTCAACGCCTCTATTAGCATAAAGGTCACAGCGAGCAGGGACTCTTTTTCTACAGAGTGCACAGTGCCATGGAAACTCATAAGTAGGAGGAAAGGAGGAGTGTTTTCCTTTCGCAGTCCTCTCATAGGTTCACTCTTTTAGGCTCAGGCTCCTACAGCCTCTGGATTACTGCCATGTGTCATGTGTAGGAGTGAACAAGCAAATAGATATTGAATTTTCAAATCATGATACTTTCTGGTTTCACTGCCCACCTTTTTAACCTTTCATGGTCATGCTTGGAATGATGGAATCATGGCAACCTCTGAACACCTCGAAATTTGTCCGAAGAGGAAAGGGCTGTCCTTATACTGATTTTAGAATGGGACAGGCTATAAATCAGGTCCTCAGAAAAAAAGCATGCAATATATGAGACCTCCTTTCACGTAAACCATAACAACAATAGTGGGTAGAAGTAGTCGACTAATGACGTGCTCATTACAGAACTACCTAATGTACTTAAGACAAATGAGAATGTAATGCAAGGTGATTTTCTTTCAGCTGACATTAAAAAAACAGACAGACAGAAAACTATGGCTTACATTTCATTCAAATTCATGGCATGGTGCAGTCATTTATACACTTCCAAGGCCATCAGCAATGATGGTGGCAAGCAGCCTAAACAAAGCTAAGTGTGCCAATACTTTAACCTTAGTAAAAACAGAGGGAATATGCATATTTATTTAATGTCAGGGGACAGTAAACAAAATAAATAAATAAATAAATAAATAAATACAATCCTACAACAGACTCAATCACAGTTTATTCATTTATTTTATTATGATATGAAGGGACCAAAAATTCATTTGGGATTTGACTTAAGTGCATATTGTTGCATTTACAGTATCTCACAAAAGTGAGTACACCCCTCACACTTTTGTAAATATTTGATGTAACAATTCTTTTTTTCAGATCCTCAGAGTTCTTTGCAATGAGGTGCCATGTTGAACTTCCAGTGACCAGTATGAGGGAGTGAGAGAGCGATGACACCAAATTTAACACACCTGCTGCCCATTCACACCTGATACCGTGTAACACTAACAAGTCACATGACACTGGGGAGGCAAAATGGCTAATTGGGCCCAATTTGGACATTTTCACATAGGGGTGTACTCACTTTTGTTGCCAGTGGTTTAGACATTAATGTCTGTGTTGAGTTATTTTGAGGGGACAGTAAATTTACACTGTTACACAAGCTGTACACTCACTACTTTACATTGTAGCAAAGTGTCATTTCTTCAGTGTTGTCACATGAAAATAGATCATCAAATATTGAAAAAAAATGTGAGGGGTGTACTCACTTTTTTGAGAGGATGTAAATAAAAAATAATAATAAAATATTCCTGTGTTTAGATGGCAGACTATTCCATGGAATCAGGGATACCTTAGAAATGGAAATTGTACCGTGACTAAAAAAGCATTACTGTGGGTAAATAAATATATTTATATATATATATATATATATATATATATATATATACTAAACATTTATGCGGATTATAAAATGAAGCACTATACTGTGTGTTTGTGTTATTAATTTGGTGCAAAATAATCACACACACTTCCGACTGTTTAATTCAGATATAAAGTAACCGATTACTCGTTTTAAGGTGTAATTGGATACAAAATTACTTACAATGCCGTTACTCATTTGGATGCATCCATGACAATATGAAGCATGCTGACGATCACAATATCACAACCAGAATTCTATATCATGAGAATGGTAATTACAGCGGCAATTTAAATCACAGGTTTATATTAATGATATACTAATCATTATCATTTCTATCAAATTCTACAACGAATTCTCAGGGACTTGTACTGTATGCCAGTTGCTCCGAATAATCTAAGCCTAATAATATTCCTAATTAAAAACTTGTTATTTGACAATGAAAAGCATATAATCACTGAGATGGTGAAGGTTTCTGTAATGTTAATGAACTTTATTAAACTTCTATTGAAGGTTTCCGTTGTGAGGCAGTCTTCTTTGGACTTTCCGGTTCCTTGGCAACATGACAAGCTGTGTTTTTAATTATATTTTAGTCTCATTAACCACAAGAGAGAGAGAGAGAGAGAGAGAGAGAGAGAGAGAGAGAGAGTGAGAGAGAGAGAGCGAGAGAGAGAAGCAAGGTTGGTGAGGGAAAGACTCTTTATAGCTGCAATAATATAAATGATAACAGGAACTAACTTGTCTTGTGGATGTTCCACAACGTTAAATGTGACGGCAAACAGTTAAAATGTTTGATGTGTCATTTAGTAATTAATGACAAATTGTAATCTTTGGCAAATTGCTATGGTATAAATGTGGGATGTGTTGCTACAGGAAAATAATTAACCTCAGGAGGTAACAGTGACTCCAATTATGGCAGCATGACATCACCCGGTCGTTGATCATTTTCCTATAATAGCATGACTCCTTGTGTTTTCTTTCTTACATAGAGAATAATCAATCATCACTTCATGCTTATAATGGAACATTTAGACAAAGTATGTCTAAAGGAGCCAGAAATTCATGCAAATCATACAGGTGCAAAGTTACACTTACAACAATGAATTAATCTGACAATGAATGCAGAAAATTCAATACCTCACTTACACACACTAACCCGCCTTAACTGCAGGCAAAGAGTCATGTCCAGCTAAGCATTGTGGTTAGATACACTGATGTAGGTTTTATATATATATATATATATATATATATATATATATATATATATATAGCTGATATCCTGTCACCTGTTTTAATGTTATGGCTGATAGGTATATAAATATCAGGTGGACGGCTGTGGCTCAGGTGGTAGAGCTGGGTTGTCCACTAATCATAGGGTTGGCGGTTCGATTCCTGGCCCCCGTGACTCCACATGCCGAAGTGTCCTTGGGCAAGACACTGAACCCCAAGTTGCTCCTGATAGCAAGTTAGCGCCTTGCATGGCAGCTCTGCTACCATTGGTGTGTGAGTGTGTGTGTGTGAATGGGTGAATGAGAAACAGTGTAAAGCGCTTTGGATAAAAGCGCTATATAAGTGCAGACCATTTGCAGATGTATATATTGATTATCTTGTTACAGTGGCACCTGTCAAGGGGTGGGATATATTAGGTAGCAAGTGAACAGCCAGTTCTCGAAGTTGTGTTGGTAGCAGGAAAAATGGGCAAGCGTAAGGAGCCACTTTGACAAGGGATAATGGTTAGACGACTGGGTCAGAGCATCTCCAAAACGCCAGGTCTTGTGAGGTGTTCCCAGTATGCAGTGGTTAGTACCTTCTAAATGTGGTCCAAGGAAAAACAAGTCCATAGAGGCTCCACCTCGCAACTTACAGGACTTAAAGGATCTGCTGTTAATGTCTTGGTCCCAGATACCACAGCCCTGCTTCAGAGGTCAATGTCTGCAGCCAAGACAAGTCAGTGTGTGCCTGTGTGTGTTTGTGTGTCTCTATGTGAGCCTAAACCAATACCCACGCCCTGCAGATCTAATCACTCATCACAGCTGGGTGTGTGGAGTGACACATACAAACATACATTCAGGCACACACAATGCCACACTTGGAAAGAGTAGTCATTTTCTGCAGACACTTTGCCTCTGATTGACATTCAGTGCTCATTTGGTCTTAGTAAATTCATGGTAGAAACCCATCAAGGCAAAAAACTGGGCACACTAATTGAATGTCAGCGCTCCGGCTGCACAGGTACGCTGTGCCAGTTGTATCTCCCTTCCACACACACAGTCACACTAACCCACTCAAGAAGCAACGGAGATTTTCACGTCTTTTTTTACTGGAGTTCTCAGGAAACATTTGCATCCCCCATCTTGAGTATGAACAGATTAGCAAAAGCTGCCGAGTCTGTCAGTGCAATAAGTTATTGACTTCATTATTCAAACAGACTCCCAATCATTTATTTCTCAACAGAGCAGTGTATTTATTTATACAGGAAGGACAGTTTGTTAAATTGTAGTTAAAGTTGTGTTTATTTGTACAGTATATAGAGCAGAGGTATAACTTAATTATAGTGTTGAGTTCACCGTACTAAAGGAAATGAAGACTTGTGTTCTCTCCAGAAACAGTAACATCGCTAAGTATATAAATCACACAGTAACTGCTGCCAACTAGAAAGCTCTTAACAGGGGGTCAGTCCTCAAATGTGTGTGTGTGTGTGTGTGTGTGTGTGTGTGTGTGTGTGTGTGTGTGTGTGTGTGAGAGAGAGAGAGAGAGAGACAGAGAGAGAGAGAGAGAGACTGGAATGAAGGAAGCCTTATTGATAGAAATGCTAAAGTTGGATTACATCACCCTTGTCTATGAGTTATATGAAGTCCCTGTCAGGGGACATAGAGCTCCCTATGAGGATATGCACTGAGCGGAAACATCGAGTCTGCGCCAATGTGTCCCAGTCCTGTTTAACATTCAGTCCTCCTTCTAGACAAAACTCCCGTATGGATCCTTTTAGAAACATGGTATGTGTCAAACAGTGTTTCAGAATCTCATATACAGAAAATGAGCTCTTTTAAACTGAGACATATTTCAGTCAGTTTAAAAGAAACCAGCCGTGATTCTGTGATCAGAGCAAAACATTCAGACATCCAGTGCATCCTGTTTTTAATAAATTCTCCAAAGAGGTGGGATAATATTATACAAGCAGAGCGAACACCCGTTTCGTAAATATGTGATATCTATAGTAGTTCATAAACGGGGAATAGTGTCTGCTCTGTTTGTTATGAGAACCCCAGGCAACCACATGGTCCTTCCTGCGAGCATTGGAGATGAGCTCAGAACACACGTCCTCACTGTTATTACTGAAGGCTTTGTGTGTTGCCAGCTCATGTGAAAATAAACCTCATCCCCCTCTTATGGTGTAGGCAACTCTCACAGGGTCTCTGAGATAAAAGAAATTCTCAATATTGAAAAAAAAACTAAACAAAAACAAGAACAACAACAACAAAATACTGCTCCTCTTTCTAATGCACTAGATGAAATGAAATGAAGGAAATGGATGAAATTACTCGTTGGATAGCAGAAATACAACAACCCGTACAATGTCTGCATATTTAACATTCAGACCGGAATACAATATGCAAATGAGATAAGAAATTGGTATATGTGTGTCCCATCACATATTCTCAGCTTCTGATTATCTGCTTTAGTAACGTTGCGTCATCCCGTATCATTCCTTCACTTTCAATGTCCACACACCTACAGGAGGCCTTTTCTCTATTTCTCCATCCATTCAGGGATACCGCTTTAGGTACTCGTCCCATAATGCACAGCGCACACAATTAGCTAGCCTTGCAGCTATAAATCACCCAATACAAAAATGTACGGGGAGAAAACAAAAGCAGGAAAAGTCCTTGAGCAGGAATGGAGAAAGGCCAGCTATGGCACTGAGTCTCATTTGGAATGCAACACACTTTGTTTTTCGCCTCAGCAGAAAGACAAACGCACAAAACAGCAAGGCAGCCTTTCACCCGAGCCGGTCGATAAGCAGCAGGAAAAAGGGATGCGGAATTTACGATTGACAGGTGTCATGGTACAAATGCACAGTTTCTGTTAGGCTGAGAAACAAGAAATGACTCGGCCCCACAGGTACATATGGCCTTCGTGGAGCTGTGGTCTGAGAGTATTTAATAGCTTCAGCAGCTGACTGAGAAAAGGAATTGGACAATAAACGAATAAATGATTATATGAAAACACAGAGAAAATGAATCCTTTCTGAACATCCATCCATCCATCCTCCTACGGAGGGTTGTGGAAAGCCTGGAGCCTGTCCCAGGGAGCTCGGGGCACTCAGGACACCCTGGATGGGGTATGCACAATCACACACACACACACACACACACACACACACACACACACATATACACACACACACTCACACAAGTTCACACACCTATTCACACACTATGGACAATTATAGAATACCCGGAGGAGATCCCTGAAGCATGGGGAGGTGCCCCAATACTGGAGGTGTGAGGCAAACCACTAAGCTAACCACTACGCCCCCGTACCCCACCCACCCCACCTTTCTGAACATTTCAAGAGTTACTTAACTATTTATAGTACAGCTTTTGCTCATGACTCAATAATGTGTCAGTGTGAACAGAAGGCACGGACAATACAAGGTCTATTAATTATGCCAGTTAATGCAATTTCATACATCACACCAACAGTGTCAAGCTTTATTGAACTGCAAAAAAACCCCAAAACTTAATTTTATTTGTCAATTTCTAGATACAAGGAGAGAAAAAAAATTTGCATTGTTTCTGCGCTTGCCTACTTCAGTCATCATTTTACATTATTCAAATTTTTCATATCAAATACTGAAGCCTGTCACGAGACCCATTCAAAACACCATCTCAGCATTTTCTTAACCTCTTGTTAGTTCAAATAATGCACATTTGCTAGAATTAGTTTCACACCTTTGTCATCCAGGTATAAATCCATCTCGCCGAGTGCCTGTAATGCTTTGAAACAATCCAGCATAAGCTGATTATGTCAGGCTGTTCATCGGCGCACCGTCCTATATACAGCGGCCTCTGTTCCACAGTTAGATTTGGTCTGTGCAGCTTGCAGCACATGCAGGTAGTAAAGAGAATAATAACAATAGAAAGTAGTACTGCTCTGACATTTAGTGAGGAAGTGAAGCAAATAAGCACCGTCATGGTAAGCAATTGAGTATATCAAAGTGTAGTTTTTATTACACTCGGAGTAAACTGTACTTCCAGTGTTGTTAAACGTTGTTTTTCAGTCGTCTTTTCACCAGCGTGCATGCTCCATTTACCCAGGCACCATGTCGTGTCAAGAAAGCATTATTCCTTGTTCATTTTGTCTGTGGGCTGGTCGATGGGCATTTCTCTTTAGGTTAGATGCATTCGAGCAGACAAACATGTACACACACACACACACACACACACACACACACACACACACACACACTCTTAATGGGGTTATTGTGGTTGTTTATTGGTTTTCTGGGCTCCTCATATTCTCAGTAGCACAGACTCCAATCACTGTGGGGTTGTGAACTTTGTTTCAGCAAAACAATCCTCAATATATACGGCCCTATAATACAGTCCTTAAATGATCAAAGCAGTCCTGACCAACAGAAATAGAACTTCAAGCACATCTCCAAAGGACACTAAGCAGGACATCTGATTTTTTTCTTCATGTACATGAGAGGATAATAAAGACAGGGGGGCAGGAGAGTGTGAGGTCTGGAGTGTGCGGTGGCAGGAATAAGAGGGCATTCGGTTTGGACGTGAGAATAGACTGCACCCTCTCACTGTCATCTGCAGAATCTGAAACAAGGTCCTCAGCCCCACATCATTCAGCACTAGCCTGATACACACCAGAGCCTCTCCTATCTGTGACACCCCCTCTACCCCTCTTAGGGCTGTCTCTTTGTGTTCATGTTGCCATGGAGACCCCCATGAATGATGCAGACTGATTGGGATGTTGAGAGGTCTGCACCTATCCACATGGAGAGCCTGGTACGCACAGGCAGACAGGCGCGAGAGACAGATCGAGGGAGGGGAGGAGGCAGGGGGATTTAACTTTTTTTTGTATTGTTTGATTTTATTTCCCAAAATGTTGAACTAAGGAGCTATGAAAAGTGTGTGTGTGTCTGTGTGTGTTTGTGCGTGTGTATGTGTTTGTGTGTGTGTGTGTGTGTGTGTGTGTGTGTTTGAGCGTGTGTATGTGTTTGTGTGTGTGTGTTTGTGTCTGTGTGTTGTGTGTGTGTGTGTGTGTGTGTGTGTGTGTGTGTGTGTGTGTGTGTGTGTGTGTTTTATATTTGCTAGTATGGGTGATGCGAATATTAAAAATAAAATATACTCCAGATTTAGAGACATTTATAGCAACCTATTTAATAAGTATCCTACATTAAATGTTAGGACATAACTGAAAGAGAGAGGGGGGGGCAAAGATACACAGAGGGACAGAGACAGTGAGAGAGACAGAGACATAGAGAGAGACAAACTGAGATAGTGACATACACAGAGAAAGAGAGAGACTGAGAGACACAGACACAGCGAGATAAGAGATAGACAGAGACAGTGGCATACAGTGACTGAGAGATACACAGTAAGAGACAAAGAGAGACAGATAGAAAGAGAGACACACTGACAGACCAAGAGACACAGAGTAAGAGAGACAGAGAGAAAGAGAAAGACACTGAGACGGACACAGAGAGACACGCTGACAGACCAAGAGACACAGAGTGAGAGAGACAGAGAGAAAGAGAAAGACACTGAGATGGACACAGAGAGACACACTGACAGACCAAGAGACACAAAGTGAGAGAGACAGAGAGAAAAAGAAAGACACTGAGACGGACACAGAGAGACACACTGACACACCAAGAGACACAGAGTGAGAGAGACAGAGAGAAAGAGAAAGACACTGAGACGGACACAGAGAGACACAATGACAGACCAAGAGACACAGAGTAAGAGAGACAGAGAGAAAGAGGAAGTCACTGAGACGGACACAGAGAGACACACTGACAGACCAAGAGACACAGAGAAAGAGAGAGACACTGAGACAGACACAGAGAGACACACTGACAGACCAAGAGACACAGAGTGAGAGAAATAGAGACATTGAGGGAGACAAACTGAGAGAGAGATACAGACAGAGAGAGAGAGACCAAATGGCAGAGACAGAGTGACAGAGAGAGATAGACAGAGAGAGACAGAGGAAGAAAGAGAGAGAGATTACTAAAAAAAACCTCCATCACACAAATACTATCACAGTTTCCCCAGCTTCAACCAAACTGCTCCAGCTGCTGTTCAAATATTACTATTATACACTCACCATCTTTTTATAAAGCAGTAGAACACTCAGCCATCGAACAAGAGAGATCTTTAGGAGACCCTAATGCAAACATTTATTCCTGATTTCAACAGTCCCACATGTCCTTTAACTGTAATGAATCTAAAGCACTTAAGCAAGAGGCGCAGCGAGGCCGGAGCTGATTTGCATAGGCAGAGAAATGTAGGCAGTGAAGGGAGGGTTCGGCGAGCTGCTCTATTCTTCAGGCTGCATCACAGCTTTGACAATTCAAGTACACTGAATAGAGAAGTGTTCAGAACAAGGAGGACCATTAGCATTTAAATTGTGTAGAACCCTTCATATATGAGTATCCCTATATAAGTCTGCTACTGACATTAACAGCAACAACGATACACTTTGATACATGTTCATCATAAATCTTTACAAACGCATGATTTTATTTCCTTTTTTTAAAAAAAAAAAACCATAATAATAATAATAATAATAATGCTCTGTAATGTAAGTGCATGAAAGTTCTCTATCAATACAAGCATTTTCAAAATCTGGCAGCATTTACACTTCCTTCGGCAGCAGTTGGCTGCTTTGGGTCCATGTCGTTAAAACTCCCGGCCCACGTGACTCCACATGCCGAAGTGTCCTTGGCAAGACGCTGAACCCCAAGTTACTCCCGATGGCAAGCTAGAGTCTTGCATGGCAGCCCGGCTACCATTAGTGTGTGAGTGCGTGTGAATGGGTGAACTAGAAACAGTATAAAGCGCTTTGAAGAACTGCTAAGGTTAAAAAAGCGCTATATAAGTGCAGAACATTTACCATTTACCATGTCAGCATCAGTACCAGGCTCCTTTGTATGAGAAAGACATGCACATAGTACTGTAAAAGGACCTTCAGTGACCTTAAAGCTAGAAGCTGCTGATTAATTTTGTATAACAGCAGCTCTGACAAGAGTGTCATCTGCAAGGAAAACCTTTCCATCCATCCATCCATCCATCCATCCATTTTCTGTACCACTTATCCTACACAGGTTCACAGGGTAGCCTGGGGAACTTCGTGGCACAAGGAGGAGGACACTTTGGACAGGGTGCCAACCCATCTCAGGTCACAATCGCACACCAATTCATAGACAATTTGGAGATGCCGATCAGCCTACAATGCATGTCTTTGGACGGAGGGACCGGAGTACTCATAGGAAGCCCCTGAAGCACAGGGAGAACATTCAAACTCCGAGCACACAGGATGGAGGTAGGATTCAAACCCCCAACCCTGGAGGTGCGAGGTAATTTACAGGCACATTCTCCACATAATCTAAGACTAATGACAAAAAAAATATAATTTGTTGTTATTTAACAAATCACATCATACAATCTGAACATCTAACATCTAAAAAACAGAATCATTGATATGGAGACATTTATTTTGCATTTTTGGAAGGCATCTCCAGCGTCAGTGCTTTGTAACAGTTAGACAGTTAGTTTCCGCCACTGGAAAGTCTTTAGGACAGAAAGTTTGTGCTTTCTGTTGATACTAGGAAATAACTTGTTTTGCCGACGTTCCACACCGTTAAACATAACTATAAACGGATAAAAGTATGACATGTCATTGTTTAAGTCCCTCCAGTGCCATGTGTGTGCGGAGTTTGCATGTTCTCCCCGTGTGTCGGGGGTTTCCTCCGGGTACTCCGGATTCCTCCCCCAGCCCAAAGACATGCATGGTAGTCTGATTGGCGTGTCTAAAGTGTCCGTAGTGTATCAATGGGTGTGTGTGTGTGTGTATGTGATTGTGCCCTGCGATGGACTGGCACCCTGACCAGGGTGTACCACCTTGTGCCCGATGCTCCCTGGGATTGGCTCCAGGTTCCCCGTGACCCTGATAAAGGAGTAAGCGGTAGAGGATGGATGGATGGATGGATAGATGGATGGATGTCATTGTTTAATCGAATAAAAAAATGTACTCATTGGCAACTGCTGTGGTCAGAGTAAATCACTTCGGATCATACGTCCTCAGACCACCCCATCGTTTTCCGATAACGGCATGCTCCATTGTGTTTCATTCCTCATGCTAAGCAGATGTGAATATGATGATCACAGAATTCAGACTATGTGTGTCTAGGGTACATTACTATGCGTTACAGTTGAAGCAGAAATATAAAAAAACAACAACTCAACAACAACAAAAAAATTTCAGATATGCATGCTGACCAGATCACTTAGCGTAACGGCAGCAAGAAGTATTCAATCTCAACAAGTGCCATCTGTTTGCTGATAGACTTACCAAACATCGGCTAATTAAAGTACGAATGCATGTGTGTAAGTCTTTTCATTCCCCATGCTACCCCACTACAGCTTAATGAGGATAATGTTGTGTGGAGAGACGCCTGGATGATGATCACACGTGGAGCAATGTTCCTTGGTTATTTATGATCTCGGCTTGTCTAATGGCTAATATATTCTCTTTGCGGGACAACCACCTTAGCTGGGCTAGATTAGTCAGAGACGTCAGAAATGCGTTTGCATGTTTCCAAGCTCAGAAGACTTCAACTTATTATCTTGGTATCATTAGTATGTACGAGAGTACTTTAGAATCTTAACCCACATGCAAATACAGCAGAGACAAGACCTATAATGCATGCAGCAGAGACCTCAATTTAGCCTCAATCCTAGCTCTATACATATACTCTATCTCATCTATTCTCTCTCATAATAGTACTGAGCTCCTTCAGGCTCTGAAGACTCTATTCGCTGCACTGATAACAGTATGCAGCTGCGGCGGATGGTATTTGTCCGCACACTGACCCCAAAAGCGGTGCAGAAAACAGCAACAGTATCTGCACACACGCAGGTTGACATGTTCTTTTAAGTTTTACGATGAAAGGAGCTGGACTCGGTTTAATGAGAAACACTTTTTTCCACCAAACTCAGGCCACTATAATGGGCCTGTCCACAGATAAGCCGACATTCCAGGCAAGGCTCATTGCAGGCAGCACATTTCAAATGCTAACCACTTTAATTATTAACAAGGATTCAATGCATGGGTAATTATTTTTCCAAACAAAGTGTGCCCCAAGCCCAAACTGCTGCAATTTGATCTATGGTGATACAATTCAGCAACACAGAGCTTTTAATCATCTTATATTATTTATTAACTTGGGTGGAATACGACTGGATGGCCGCTCAGTTTATGATAATAACAGCAGTATAAAGATCTCACAAGTGATGAGTTGGTGTCATAAATCGAGGGAAACTAGCTAGAGGGAGACTTGGAAAATCCAGTAGTAATCAAAAAACTATTGGATGGCATATTCATTTTGAACAGTGATGATTGACAGCACTGATTAATGTCACTAGTGTGTGGCCAACTGAAAAGAACAAGGTTAGTAATAGCAAATTGAAGAGCAGTATAGAGAAGGGCAGTCCAGGCCAGACTCAAAAGAGACCTCAGAAGGCCTCAGCTGGCACAACTAGCTGGGTCTGGTGTAAATTAGCCAAACTATTTACCCTTGTACGCACATTAGCAAATTCTTCCAATTGAGAAAACAAATGCATCTGCTTTGTTCGGTGGGGTTCATGGGAAAATGAACGGCTGCCTGAGAGCCAGACATTTGCTATGACCATGGCTGAGAGGAGACCTGACGAAAGAGGCCTGTTGACTCGTCTGCAGTGTCCTACTGCCATTAAAATCTGGCTGCAGGGAGTGACTTAAGAGAACGGCTTCCTAAAGAACATGGTGCTCCCACGTGAAATTGCACAGCATAAGTGGTGCGGTTGAAATAAAACAGTTCCAAACCAACTTTACTGTTAACAAAAGGCAAGCTCTAAAGTTTAAGTGAGGTCTGGAGACGTTCCATAGTTTACTTAAGTCTAGTGAAAAGATGAAAGGATAAATAATAAAAACGTAGAAAGATATCTGCCGCTATCAGTCTGTCAACTCGAAATCTAAAGACGCATTAGAAAGGCAAACCACAAAGGCATTCAACAAGCTGTAAAGGGCAAACTTCTGGCTGAGCTGGCACAACACAAAGCTGTGAACATAATTACCATGGGGATGAAACAAAACCTTTGCGCAAAGACCACTTAAATAGCCCTGCAAAGAAAAGGCAGCAGTGAAAGAAAGCAAATGAATTGCTAATACTGTCCTACATAATCAGAATTTATTAAACCATATTTCCCGACTACGTTCTCCTTCTCATTGATCTCAGAGTAATGGCGTGATATCAATGCCTGGCAAAATGACTTAGCAATCAGCTGAGTGTTCATATACTCGACTAACAGCAGTTAATTAGCTCCTTGTCTCGTGCTCCAATGGTGAAGCGAGTAGCCCACAGACAAATTAGATGAGCTCTCGGTTATTACATTCCTGTCAATCATCTTCACAAGCGGTTGAGTGTCATCCAACTCATTCTTGAGAGAACCAGAATGAAAACATCTTTTTCGTTACCTCACCTGCCTGGGCACCTTTTTTGTTGTGTTGTATAGAGGAAATGTAATTGTGCAGCGAATTTGTTGTACGTTGACCTGCTCTCTCGTTTGCCCAAGACAAATTTCTCCTAAGGGAGATCCATCCATCCATCTATTCATCTTCAACCGCTTACTCCTTTTCAGGGTCACAGGGGAACCTGGAGCCTATCCCAGGGAGCATCGGGCACAAGGCGGGTTACACCCTGGAAAGGGTGCCATCACAGGGTACAATCACATACACATTCATACACTACGGACACTTTTGACACGCCAATCAGCCTAACATGCATGTGTTTGGACTGGGGGAGCAATCCGGAGTACCCGGAGGAAGCCCCCAACACACGGGGAGAACATGCAATCTCCGCACACACATGGCCCTGGCGGGACTCGAACCCCGGACCCTGGAGGTGTGAGGCGGACGTGCTAACCACGTGCACCCCTAAGGGAGATAATAAAGGATAAACTAAACTAGCTAAAACCTCCTGTACGCCACCTCATAGTTCAACTGTTCAGATTTTCAGCCAATGTTGACAAAATGTCACCACTGACTCAATGAATTAGCATAATATTTTGAGTCTATGTGTACTTAATTCAGTAAAAGCAGTCAGTAAATAGGAACCCAGAAGCATCCGTTTGCAAGCCTCATGGGTAATGATTCTGTACAGGTACAGAACATGTGCTTTGCGAAAAGCAGACCCTTATACTCACATTCAAATTTGGCTGCGAGTAACAAGATCCCACCATTCTCATAGAACAGAATAAAAAGACATCTTACGCATGCTTGAGAGAACAGTAACTAGTGGCAACCTCATTCAGTAGTGTGCTCTTTAATACCTGCCTCAGATCCGCAGTAAATGTCCTGGAACTGCAGTTCATTTATACACAAGATACACAAGATAGCAGGTTCAGAGTGTGCCCATAGGGGCTCACTGTTATGGGAAAAGTGGATCAGGGTCTCAAATTCTAAATGTATCTATATGCATAAGGGTGTGTTTCAGTTATGGCGTTTTATGTGTTTATGTTATGGCGTTTGGACTGCACGGTGCACCATTAATCTCTGACAAGGATAGATCCAAATCTAGAAGTTGAGGGCTTTGTAATGTTGTCCATAAGGCTTAGATTCTGTTAAGTGCTGCAGAGGTCCATGGCCCTCTGGGTGTGAATCATGCCCATTAAGAGGACAAAGAATGCACTCTGTGATGTTTCTTCCTGAGGACATCCCTAGGGTTTTGCCACTGCTGCTCTCTGTCCTTCAGCCAGGGTTCCTCTTATCTCACACACACACACACACACACACACACACACACACACACACACACACACACACATACCCACAAATACACAGAATCCACTAATGCTTATCCTTGTCTTATTGCAGCATAGTTCATTGCCAACATTAGCATTTTGATTGATGGGAGACAATAAATAGATCCCTGGGTAGAAACCCTCTGGTTACTAGTCAAAATCATTAGTGCCTTGTTATTCATAAGGCAGCAAGGTCACAAGCAACTGATGCATCTTTGAGCTGAATTTCAGCCAATGTTGAAAGGAAAAGTGCAGGACATGCCTTCTCCCCTTCCTATATTAAGGTTCTGACGTCTACAGGGTATTGACTGACATGCTGAGAGGCCATACTGTCTCTACCTCTGTGACCTCCGGCTGCCATGACTCATTCTCCTGAACTGAGCAGGACCCTCTATGTGCGTATCACTGCTGAGAAATGATGACAGCAGGGGGAGAAGAGACACAGTGACAGAGACAGTGAAAGGACAGATGAGCTAGAGTAATCAGCTTCCCTCATTCCAGCCACAACCGTGTAAATGTTGCAACATGGCTGACAACAGCAATTTCACATAAGCCCCAAACTTTAATCAGAGCATACCGTGCACTTAAAGCCCCCCTTTTTTTCAATTACAGATAAATGTGGAAAGGAAGCTTAACTGGGACATAGCAGTAATCCTCTTTTTCTAGTCCTGAGCAATGCAACCAGCTTTACCTGTTACATCATTAGCTAGTGGACATGGCTGTGGGGAAAGAAGGAGTTCAGTTGATGTAATTTGAACAAGCAGGACTCTACCTTGGAGTCTACCCTGTAGAGATGGGAAGCAAAAAAAAAAGGCCTAGGAAGTAGTGAAAGTGTCTCCTTTCCCAGCTATCATAGAGAAATAGCTTGCAAATATGGCATTATAAATATGACACGGCATTCATTAACGCATTCATTCAATCTTCATTAGCTGCTTTATCCTGGTCAGAGACATCATGGATCTGGAATCTATCCCAGTAATACCATGCAGGAGGTGGAAATACACCCTGGATGAGAAACCGGACCATCGCACGGCACTACTCCTACACACACATTCGGACCTAGGGCCAATGTGGAGTAGGCAAAGCACCTACCAGCATGTTTTTGGGAGGTGAGAGGAAACCGGAGTACCTGAAACAAACCCATGCAGACACGGGTTGAACATGTGAAACACCACACAGACAGTAACCTGAGCTCGGGATTGAATCAAGGACTAGGAAGCTGTGTGGTGGCAATAGTACTCATTGTGCCAGCACGATGATATGACATTGCAAGCTAACTCAAGACATACATAGATTTGTGTAATGTCATACTGTATGCCCAGCTTAAAGTTACCAAATCACACATATTTTTGTGTCGATATAGATGAAAAATCTATATTTGAAGTGTAGCTACAGCCTCCTGATGTAAGCTCTTAGATCCAATACAGCACAAACGCTCATGTCCAATAGATCAAATTCCATCAGAACAGACAGGCTGAGAACTCGCAGTGAGTAGAGCCTGTAAAGATATGAAGATCAGCTGATTGAGTCTGAGCTGCCAGTGCCAGCAGTCATTTACACAGAGCTTTTATAGCGAGTAGGGGAACAGCAAGCATAGGAAAGTATCTCTAACTCAGAAGTACTCTGTCTTCCACAATCACTGTTACATCTGTTAGCACATCTTAAAAGAAAAATGTTTGGAAACTAGGCAATAGTTAAAAAACATATATGCAAACAAGGGACATCCTGCCATATTAGGGGCCATGGGTATTTGCTCAATGGAGCCAGGGCCGAATAAATGACAAGAAGAAGCAGAATGAGTAAAACATGCCTTTATGTAACAGTTCTTCCGAAAAGCTTCTTCATCCAACAGCAACATTTACTCATCAGAATGTATGAATGAATTGCAAAGGCATTGCTTGTCCACAAATTACCCCACCAGCCCCTCCCCACCACCCTGCTTTGCTGATTATATACCATTTACAAACCAATATAGATTTGTAGCACTGAGACAGACTGAAAGAATAAAGAATGTCAGCTTCCTCTCCAGAGAGGCTTCTCTCTCTCTCTCTCTCTCTCTCTCTCTCTCTCTCTTTCTCTCGTGGTCTCCTTCTGTGCCAAATCAGCAGGGAGGCTCAGTGACTATCGGTTCTCAAATCTGATCTGAGATGGGAAATCAGTCATGTATTCTCAAGGAGCTTCAACAGTGGCAGCAATTTATCATAGTATTTGCAGTACATTCTTCCAAAGATCTAGCCTTTCTGTTGCTCACACACCAGAGTGCTCACAATGGAGAGAAAGAGACAGGAGACAGAAAGACCCCATTTTAGCTGAATAAAACCTCTATTAAACAGACGGTATGTGCAAGAAAGGGTGTGATCGTTCCGTGAGGAGTTGAAACCTGTAGGAGGCTGCTCCACGTGGGTCACTGCTGGGCGCTGAAGAGTGTATGAAAATGTATATATGTATGTAGCTCTTAGAGGAGGCTAAAAAATGAAGCAAAAGCCCATGGATCTATGGGATGCAGGTTGACATGGATTACGGTCTGAGTGAGATCTGATCTCATTCTCTGATTTGATCTCATTTCTTTGAGCTGCAATATTGACAGACTACATAAAGTTGTTTATTCTTGGAAAGACCAGACAGACACAAGGCTGGTAAGTGCTAACTAATAAAAGTCTGAACATTGTCAGATGTATTTTGCCTCTTCGTCCCTGCCAAACGAAATTAAGGGGATCATCCTTTCTGTGCACTCCCACACAGGACAAGACTCACGGCTGCTGGTAATTACACTTCACAGCCCACTCTTTGCACATAACTGACCTTGTTCACCCATGTCTCGCTATAACGCAACACATGCATGCACGCCGAATAATCATGATATACAGATAGGTCCATAAGTAAGAATGTTTTGACTCTATACTCTAGCACATTAGCTTTGAAATGACATGACTACAAACTTAAAGTACACACTGTCAGCTTTAATTTAAGGGTTTGCACCAGAAGAGTAATCCAGTCTGAAGCAGAGTCTATACTATGTCTAGTCCCCCTCACAACAACCCCACTTGAATGCATCAGTCATCTTTAAAAAATATTTATTTATTTATTTTTAAAGGACAGTACAATATATACAGAATTATTATAGAGGATTGCAGTGAATAGCACTATAATCTCCTGCAGGCATAAACCCTGATGTTTTCTGTTACACAGTAAAGCAAATGTTTAAGCTACTGTAACACGTGCTATAATTATCCATCACACTAATAATGTTTTTTTTTTTTTTTTAAATACATTTAGATGGTAATTTATTCATTCATTCATCCTGAATAACCACTTTAAAAATGGTAAATGGTGCACTTATATAGCGCTTTTATCCAAAGCGCTTTACACTATGTCTCATTCACCCATTCACACACACACTCTCACACCAATAGTAGCAGAGCTGCCATGCAATGCGCTAGCTTGCCTTCGGGAGCAGCTTAGGGTTCAGTGTCTTGCCCAAGGACACTTCAGCATGTGGAGTCATCCGGGCCGGGAATCGAACCACCAATCCTTCAATTGGTGGACAACCTGCTCTACCAACTGAGCCACAGTCGCACTTTATCCTGATCAGATACGGAAGGCTATCACAGGAACACATCAAGGAATCCATCTACAAGCATGTTTTTGGGAGGTGGAAAGAAACCAGAGAACCCAGAGGAAACTCACATGGACATGCGGAGAACTCCACACAAACAGTACCTGAGCTTTGGATCGAATTGGATTTCCTGGAGCTGTGATGTGGCAACACTACTCTCTAAACCAGCATGTCATCCTACTTAGTGATTTATCTGTACTGTATCAGCATTCACAGAAGGTTCAGTTTCAAACCGAACCGGTTTTATTATTATTATTATTAATAAGGGGCAATATTTGCCCTCTAGAGTTTTCAGGGGAATTTATTATCTTCATGAGTGCTTTATTTTTTCTTCTAACCATATAAAACACAGTGTATCGAGCCAATTCATTTTCCACGACTCGATAGTAGATGTTTTCACAGTGGAGTTCGATGTCTCTGGTATTTGTGTTGTTGGAGTGTTTGATGATGTGTCTGGGTTTGCATGGCTTATTTTATTCTTATTAATCAAAAACTGCTCCATCTTTGCTGTTCATTAATGACAATCACGTGACCGCACGAGTGACAGGATGCAGACAGACATGCAGAGAAAAACAACAACAACAAAAAACGTTTTTTGTTGCTGATTTCAGAAATATTTGAGATTTCAGAAATATTGCGTGAATTAACCTAGACCTTTTATTTAGTATATATAGTATACCAAATGTTTCTAATAGAAAACAGGAATTAAGTTCGGGGGCTTTTTTTTGCTAGATCCATGGCATTTTGGTCATTTTCGGAGGCATTTTTGCTCCAAGCCCCCGTTCATTTCCAACCCTGGTTAATAAATGTCCGGATATTTAATTGTGTGACCACGTTTTATTCGCCCTGGCCTGTTATTGATTTAACCAGAATTTGATACAGCACGAAATTAGTGGCTATTCTATGGATATATGCACAAACTCATATTGACTAAAAGCATTATATGCACATAGTATTCTGAGTTTGCATGTTAACAGAACCCCATTTGACAGTCCGTTGTTATGTATAAGTATTTCCTTTTTAATTGACCAAAAGTAATTAGTCTAATGGTTGCTCATTTTCTCATAACCCACTTTGTCCCTATGTTATTAGTTCATGCAAAAGCGAGTGCAGATTCAAAATAACAACATCAAAAAAATACTGTGTCAATGAGCAATTATTTATAGACTGCATTGTATTTGTACAGATGACAAAACTGCACTGCACCCCAACAAACTGCAGAGCAACAGCCAAATATATGCCACTTCTACAAATGTACTATTTTAAGCAAATATTAAGAGTAAATATAAATGTATCTCTGAAAGATCTCGAGTAAACGAGGACAGAACAGTTAATTAAATGCTCATCTGCACTGACCCAGTTTTTTTTAATAGCTTGTGATTTTCACGCATATACATTCTCCAAAATAGTGCTCGACGCAACGTTCAATATTTCTACAGGCTTGAGGCAAGATTTAAAATGTTCCAACAATTTTTTTCCACACACACTCCCAAACAAGACATTTACCATGTTAGGATTCTGATCTCATTAACATTAATTAGTAACACTGGCCCTTGCATCCTCAAAGAAACACCTCAGAAAACAAAATGCACATCTGGGGGTACTCAAACTGACGACCTCAGAGGTTTTCTTGCACGATTATGTAACTTTCACACACTCAGGCTATGATCTGAAGCAACTCAAGCAGACCCCAACAATGCAGGCTTCTGTTTTAAAAGTCCTGTCTCCTGATGGAATCCTCACCTATTCATTAATACCAAAACACAGATATCTCAAAATTAAAACTGAGAGTGAAGAAAATGTCAGCGTTTAAGAGAGTCATCTGTTTCTAATGTTGGCGTTCTGGTGTGGATTACAGCGAGGCATTACTGCAGAACTTGGTCTGACCCCACATCCCACACCCCTGGGGAAACAATTTGCAATGACATTAGGGTCAGGGGAAGGAAGGGGCATGTGCCCAAACGCAACAAGCCCAGTTTTAAGGCTACTTTTCAATGGCCAATTTGTCTAGGCTGCTTTTCTAAAACAAAAATGCCTTAAACAAAAAAATTTATCAAAAAAGATCACACTTATGAAAAGCAAAATAAGAAAATTTAGTAAGAGGTGCTGAATGTAAACCATGAACTGTCTTACCTATAGTATCTGGACTGGAGGTAAGTGGAGCAGACAGCTTTGGACACATGACTGGCAGAGCCAAAGTCGATGACTTTGACTCTGTAGGGTTGCCGAGCAGGATCCACCAGCATGATGTTCTCAGGCTTCAGGTCGGCATGAATCAGACCTAGACTCTTCAGCTTCATCAGTGCTGTAGCCACCTGTTGCAGAATGGGCCGGATGTACTTGAGGGGCAGCGGGCTGAACTTGTTCTGCTTGAGGAAGTCGTACAGGTTCTGCTCCAACATCTCAAAGACCAGGCACGTGTGGTTCTTGTGCTGGAAGCACTCGTACGCCCGCACAAAGTTGTAGTCGTCTGCACTCTCTGTGCTAAGGCGTGCCAGGATGCTGACCTCGATCTGGCCCTGGCGCGCATATGATGGGTGGTTCTTAAGGATCTTTATGGCCACAATCTCACTGGTGCCACGCTTCCAGCACTTCACCACCTGCCCGAAGGTGCCCCGACCTAAGAACTCCAACACCTCATATGTGTTGGTCATAGAGCACAGAACCTCGTGCTGCAGAAGCTGATAGTCCCCCTCGCTGTTGGCACCACTGGTCTTGGATGTGGCTGTTGTGGAGGCGGTGGCCACGGTGCCCGTCGGGCCACTCTGGCCATTGTTCTGGAGCATCGGTGCTGCTGGAGGCTGCTGCAGCTCCTCCACCACGTGCACGCTGCTTCCGCTGCCGTTGTTGTTGTCCAGCTCCTCACTCTTGCGCTTAAGCCCGCATCGCTGGTACGTATCCAGCAAGCTCACAGTGCTGCGACGTGTCAGATTGTGTCCTCCGCTGCCACTGCCACTACTGCTGCCCGTGCTCCCCAAAAGCTGGCCAGCCACCCCAGACGTGCTACTTGCCGAGGCAACCACAATGTGGCCAGAGCTGGCAGGGAAGAGGAGAGCCTGCTCGTATGGCAGGGAGGAGTTGGACACCTGGATCGACGCGGCGTTGAGGCCCACTGGGGCAGCAGACACGCTCTGCTTGCTGTTCTGACTGTAGACCTTGCTGTGTGTGCCGTACCCTGTCATATCCCAGTTGCAACTTTGCTCCACCTTCAGTTTCTTCACGCTAAAGAAGGCACTTGACTGGAGAGTGTGGGGGGAAAAGACTTGCACTTGCGAGGCCATACCTGAAAAACAACAGAAGGGATGGGGGAGAAACCAAGAAGGGTGAATATGAGCCTGGATAGAAACTTTAGTGTAAGCTTTAAATAAAAGCTGTACATGCCAAGGCAGGCCAGTGTAAGAGTCCTGATGCTAATTTATTGCATAGATTCTTGGCGTTTCATATTTCTGTTCATCTTTTGCCAATTTTCAGAGAAGACGCTAATGGTACAGTACAAGTGTCTGCTTCAGGGCAGCATCTGGTCAAGTCCTGGACAGACATCAAGATCAGTTAGAATCCAATAAATAGACCTCCACAAAGTAAACCACTGAATGTGCACTTGCTGTCTTGCTACTTGATCTAGATCCATAGTTCATGGGCTTGTGCAAGAAAATGAAGAAAAAGATTAATTTACTGTTTTTAAAACGAATGCAAGCACTGATGTGTGTGTGTGTGTATGTGTGTGTGTGTGTGTGTGTGTGTGTGTGTGTGTATGCCTGGAGGACAGAAAAAAATTGATGGATAGATATAAACATGTTATTTCTTTATATAGGAGGCAACTAGAGGAATGATTTTAATGTGTGCTACTGATATATGTAGAGGAAATACCATTTCTATACTGCTCCCATAGGGAGCTCTGTAAACAGCCTGATGGTCCATCATGACAGGCCTTATCAATTCCAAGGCTTTAGAAAGTCTAAAGGAATGACTGCAATTTCCTCTGAAAGGACGACGACTCGGCCTGTGCATGTGATGCACTGCACTATTTACTTAAGGGGCAAACACACAGCTTTTATAGACATATCAAGAAAAACAACCAAGAAACATTTGAACTGTATCTTTACCTCAAATCCGAAAAAAACTAAACAAAAACACACACAACAAAAGCAGAACACATGAGCTCCTGGGAACTCTCGGCTTCGAAACAAGCAGCGCTTCTCCAAGCAAACAACAGCCCAAATATAGCCCTCTCAAACTGCGCTGTTTGTAGCACTAAAATAATGATTACAGCACAAGGAGGATTACACAAAGGGGATGCAGCACTGCTCTACTTACAGGTTCGCCAATGTGGACCAAATTAGTGATCTGACAAATCAAAGGTACCTCCTGCGGACACTGTGAGTCATGCACACAACTCTCACACACCTGGAGAACCAGCTAACTGACACAGGAGTCTGCAGCACACACACACACACCACACACACACACACACACACACACAAGCACAGCAGGAAAAATTCATATTGCATTAGACAGCCCTTTTTTCCCTCTTTCTGTTTTCTTGTGCCAGCAAGTCTCAATTATGCTAATCTATTACCTGCATGAATTGAATTAATTCACATTTCTGTGAGATGAATATACAAGTGATGCTCTAAAGCCTGCTCCCTCGCCTCCTGTAACTATAAACTATTCTGCATCAGTGCTGACTCTGTGGCATAAAGACAAGCTAATGAATTAAACCCACAACTAAGCCATAGATTGTGTGTGCTGATTTTGAGACATGCAAACATTACACTTTTGTATAAAAATAATAAATAAATAAAAATCAGATTAAACATGTTAGTAAATCGTCAAGTTAGTAAATTTAATGGAGCAGTGGCATTTCCACAGATCTGAATGCATCTACACATTAAGCTTTGTCAGAGCAGAATTCAGCCATACATGTGATATTTCAAACAATATGCTCTCTATATACTGTAATGGCCGGCCATGACAATAACCACTTTCCCACTGCGGCTTATGAGAACATAAGGAATCTCACTTGGTTTAAGGAATTTCTGGATGCAAGGACATTCCCAGGGCAGGAAACCGAGGGAGGATGCTTAGCAGGGTCACTTTGTCATTATTATGCATTTCTGAATTGTGCTGATAGCTACAGTTTCAAAACCAGCCTCCCATTCAGGCACTCCCTTTCCCCCTTCTTTAATCGCACATCGCTTTTCCTCCTCTGCTTGTTACTGTATATGAGTGGTGTCAGTTCAGACAGGCTCACTGATATTACAGTCCTCTGCTCTTATCCTTAATGCCTGAGGATATTTCGGTTTCTTTTAAACTTGCACTTTACGTTCCATGTTTCTGCCTATACAGTATAGGCAATAAGATCTATGTTAGCATGCTGATGAAGCAAGTAAAGAAGAACCTCTGCTGGAGCTATTAGAAGCACAATCCTAAATTAATTGCATAATACACTGGGATAGATGTCACTCATTGGATTATGTTTTTCTCCGACAGGGCAACTCTAAAAATAAGTTGGATGTGCTTGGTAGTGGTGGACGGGCTGTGAGTACATCTTTGTGTGTTAAAAATCCAGACTGTGAGGCAGTAAGTCCACAAAGACCACATCCCAGGGGTCATCAACTGGCGGATTGTGTTCTGCATACGGACTAAGCAAATTTCAGCGGACTGAACCGACTACCTGAAAATATACTCTAGCAGAGCCAATAAACATATGAAACAAAACTGACCATAGTTCAGTGACTCTACTTTTCTAAACTAAACACGAACTAAGATGGTTTCTGTACCAGATCTTCTGTTGAGGCTTATCCAATCACATGCATTTATGTAAATTATTTAGCTGCAGGCAGCTTATTTAAAAAAAGTTGAGGATGAAAGCAATGTTTAAAGACAACTGGACAGAGAGTGTATGCTTTTATTCTGCACTTCAAGTTCAAAACAGATGTCTCATCTGTTCAGAGTCCATAGAAGTAGTCAAAAGTGGTAAGGTGAAGCACCACTACAAAACAAAACAACCATTTTGTGTCCATTTTGTACAGCCATAACCTAATCATCATTGGTTAAGCATTAAATGTAACATTCAGTCATTTTAGTTGCTCATCCGGACCTTTGTCCATCCATCCATCCACCCATTTTCTGTACCACTTATCCTACAAAAGGTCACAGGGAGCCTGGAGACTATCCCAGGGAGCTCAGGGCACGAGGCGGGAGACACCATGGACAGGGTGCCAACCCGTTGCAGGGCACAATCTCACACACATTCACACACTACGCAGAATTTGGAAATGCCAATCAGCCTACAGCGTATATCTTTGGACTGAGGGAGGAAAACGGAGCACCTAGAGGAAACCCTCGAAGCATGGGGAGAGCACGCAAGCTCCACGCACACAGGGTGGAGGTACGATTCAACCCGCAACCCCGGAAGAGCGAGGCAAATGTGCTAACCTCTAAGCCACTGTACATCCCTGGACCTTTGTAAATAATTAATTTGACATAAGTGGACCTTTAAAATTTTTTGTTAAATACCCCTGCTGTAGCTGTTTACAGAAAACATCCATGGAATTTGCACCAGTTGGCCAGCCTGGCAATCCGGTCCTCAAGGTATGTCCCTCAGATTACTCAGTGGTTAACAAAACAAGCCTAGCTTCATTCCGCATGGTTCCCCATTTTCCATTTACTGCAATGACTGATTGTTTCAAAAATCTTAACATGCATTGCTAAGCTAAAATCTGTAACTGCAGTACCAAGTCCACAATGCCAGTCAATAAAAACGAACAAGTGTTCGTGTCCTCTCTCGACCCTGGGAGCACACATTTAAGACTTGCTTGTTACTCAAACACGCCCTGTGAAAAATGCTGATAAGTCATTTCAAGTACAAATTGAGAGTTCACATAGCAAGAATCTTATCTCTTAACAGCATGCATCCGCAACAATGCGTTCGGTCCCATTTGACTTCAGTCTCTCAACGGTTAGTTATTCATAAGCGTTCATGGTTTGGACTACAACCACGTGCTCGCTGTTGTTGCTGGGCTCATTTTCACAGCCTACATTGTATAAGAAGTTTAAAACACAGCCACTGAAGTTTATATGAATTTTTGAACTCTGTGGCAAGTATAAATCTGTTACGGTCCATTGTTTAAGAATACTGGAATGCAGACATTTATCATACCTGACAAGAAATGCACTGTTTTAAGGCGTCGCCTCAGGGCATATTAAAGGACTGCTTTCCTGCTCTTTCCTGGTGAAATACTAATGGTCAGTGATTTTAAGCTCGCTTATTTTTCTGTTAGGCTAAACAGTGGGCAGAGGATCAAAAAGGCCTGATAGGAGGAGTAGGAGACAGGACAGGGCTTTCTATGTGCCTGATCTTTATGAGACTCCATTATTGGCTCCTGTAACAACCTGAAGATAAACAGTCCTATAAAAAGAGTTATGACAAACTATCTGTCATTCAAATCAATCTGGCCATGGTTTTCTAAAAGCACAGTGATCTTCATTACTCACTTTAAAGCCTCACTTTACACCACTTTACACTTTACACAATCTTATACTTGGAATCTTCTAATAAACTTTGAAAATACCTGTGCAATTTTTTATGCCGCGCTCTGAAGAATATCTAGACAGCTACAAAGCGAGACCTTGATTTGGTCTGATATTGATTTGGTTATATAACAGCAACACTCGGTTTCAATCGCGTCATCTACGTCCAACAGCAGTCTGGACTGTAAGCATGGAACTTAAAGCTTGCAACACAAACAAGGACAGAGAGAAAAGTCTGACGTTTGGATGAATGCATTAAGGAAGATCAGCCAGGGGGGAATATCACTGGTTAATAAATTGACCCGGACGTTTCTAAACAAAGCATAATCCCCTGTGGTTCAGAACGATTAATACCATACAGTGAGTGCTAAGTAAACGGAAGACACTCCACAAAAGATCTGTCTTTTTCTCTGTGGTCATCTCTTTTCTTCAGAATAACTTTTCTCAGAATAATCTCCTCTGTTTTCTCTTGCTGTGCACTCAACCTCATGAATCTATGAATTTATTAATCTTCAACCACATAAAAGTAAACCCCCAGAGAGAACTCTTCCTTTATGCCCCCTCCTTTTGTTTTTCTTTTTCTTTTTTAGAGAGAAACTATGAAATGTTAGTTGACACTAAGAAGAACGTCTAACTTCTAAATGGTGGACCCAGCAAAGTATTTCAACAGACTGAAATTTGCACTTAAATTAAACACTGTTCTAGAGCTGATAAACATATGGTGGGGGGTGGGGGGGACCTGGCTGTAGTTCATCGACTCTTTTATTTTTCTAAACATGAACCGTTGCAGCTTCTGTACCAGATCCTCTGTTCCAGTTTATCTAGTCCCATGCATTATAATTTATTTAGCTCTGAACGGGGAGAGCTTTTACAGACTTTCAAAGATCATTCAATTTACCACGTCTGGTCTGATTAGCTAGCAGATGACATAGCTTGTCAAAAAAAAAAAGACTCAAAAATAGTTTAAAGATAAATGGACAATGAGATGTGTGCTTATTTATTTATTCTTTTTATTCAGTTGAGTCCATGCCACCATTCACGTTATGGTAACAAATCAGCACATGGACTTAACCCATAACCAAATCAAATGATCTTAATTAAGTAATTCATTAACGGTTAAACATTAAAAATCTTTCACAAATCTGTCCTAAATACCCTTAAACAGTGTTTTATTAGTATACTCCAGCCTTCTCCATCCTCAATTCTCACCTTCACTCACTTTTATTTACTATTCCACCCACCATTCACTTTAAATCCAGCACTCTCTCTCCTCAACCATCCTTTCATGCCATCCTGCACATTCATCACCTCTTCACCACTGTGTCTTTGCCCTTTTGTTCTTGTCTTTCCTCTCGTCTCCTTTTCTATATCAATGACCCCGTTCACCTCACTCCGGCGCCCCTCGCCACATCCCCTACTCCCCCTCTTCCCTTTTCTCATCAAATGAAACACTATAATTCCTGGGAGAACAGAGACAGGGAATGTCTGCTCTTTGTCTCTACCCATAAGAGTGTACATCTCTTCTCTTTGTGCAGTGAATGGACAGAGATTACAGAAAGAAAGATTTAAGAGAGACTTACTAGGCTGCCCTGTTTGAGTGCTGACCTTTGTCCTTGTCCTTATCCAGCAGGCTGGTATTGACCTCAGAGTTAATCATATTTAGAGATCACATAACAGCATATTTAAGGCTCTCTGCATCTCTTACGTTCTCCAAACCCTAAGAAGATCCATGCATTCGTTAAGGCCTGCCTGTAATTATATGTGGCCACTATCTGATTGTGCTATCTGAACTGAAAGGAGACGAGAAGGCCGAGCAGCTGTGGCTGAAGAAGGAAAAGCCACTAACATGTGTTCCACTGGCCCCTGAGAAAGGAAAACAAACACGGCACTGTCACACGGAGCAGTGCCCTCAGCGCAGCCTGTTACTGACGGCTTTATCAGTCCTGTGTGTGTGTGTGTGTGTGTGTGCAAGACAGAAGGAGGGGCCGTGCATCTGAGCGTGCAACTGACTTTCAGACATGGATGGAAGAAAATGTGAGAGAGAGCACGTATGAGGGTCCAGCATGACAAATTGTCCATAACTCAGGAACTTCACCGGTTCACAAGCGGCAGCTTGAACAATCCTGATGAACAGGGGTTGTCTGAGCTAAAGGTGTGAACAATCCTGCTGGGACCTTAAAAAGTTTGACCAATCCTGCTTGCTCAGATTGTAATAATACAAACAAATGAGTCATTTAAAGTCACCATGAAGTACCTTGAAACACACAACGTTATTCGATGACGTAATTTCCATTGAAACTGGAAGTCAGGGCAGGACATATATCGAATTGGCTTCTCTTTTAAATAGCCAGTAGTGTTTAGCATACCTCACAGCCTGGGCTAAGGCATTCTTGAAAAATAAAGAAAATTGAAAAAAATGAAAGTGAATGAATTCAAGCCATTTCCTTCTGAACCAATTTACAGTTGGAAAACAGAATAAAACTCTGCATTCACACAGCCAAAGACACGTTTAATGTTGGGTGTGGGACACTCACAGATTCTAAAGAGCACTCGATTTGAAAGAAAATCTGATGAGAAGTGCAGAATGATGTCAGCAAAACTGCTGATCCGTATTGGTGCTAGAGAAAGACTGTATATTTTGAATGCATATATCTTCTAAATGGGGCGCACTAGTGGTTAGCACGTCCGCCTCACACCTCCAGGGTTCAAGTCCCGCCATGGCCATGTGTGTGCGGAATTTGCATGTTCTCCCCGTGCTGCGGGGGTTTCCTCCGGGTACTCTAAAGTCTAAAGTGTCCGTAGTGTATGAGTGTGTATGTGATTGTGCCCTGTGATGGACTGGCACCCTGTCCAGGGTGTACCCCGCCTTGTGCCCGATTCTTCCTAGGATAGGCTCCAGGTTCGCCGTGAGTAAACGGTAGAGGATGGATGGATGGATGGATATCTTCTAAATGCGAATTTTGTCATTGTTTTGGAGCACCCTAGCTTACAGATAACCTTAAAGCGCAGATATTCCTACTAAAAGCCGCAAAACCTTTTAATCAATTTTGATGTCATGGGGCCTTTAAGCCACTGTGACCAGTAGAATGCAGTCACTGATAAATGAACGAAAGCTGTAAACACTCTCACGTTAATGATTGTGGCCGTTTTTGTCTTGTGAGCTTCATATCTGACAGCCCCCTTACACACCTGCAACAAATAATCATTATTATTTTGTGCAGCTTTTTGTTGTATCCCACGTGATATCTCAGTCCAGCCATTACTACACAACTGCTATCAGGAGACCACACTGACAGAGAGCGCTAAACTATTTTCTGTGTAATTGATTTCAACTTTCCACTGCTTTAATTAAACTGGAAAATCTTCATGTTTGTACAACGTTGTATATACAGCATGCATGTATATTAGTGCCGCCGTTTATTACTTGTATTTGCAGTATAGGTGTAGCTTTCTAATACACCCAGTTTAGACTTCGGCACTTACATTTTTTTGAAAGTGTAGACAGTTAGACATCTTTTATATCATATCTCCAGAAGGACTTTCTAAAAAAACAAACAAAAAAAACTTTAGCTCTGTTTACACTGTGAGTTTCTCAGAGTAGCATCTATAAATCAACATGTCACAAACAATTTTCTATCAGGTTTCTCTTCCTGAGAACACAAACGTTTGTGTCACACGGCGATGTGATCACATTATAGTACCAGGAGTTTATTTACAGAAAACACCAAGCATGATATCATGCTATGCAAATATAAAGTGAGGCTTTCTACCAGTTTTAGCTGTCTTTGTAATGATCCATTGCTTGCAGGATCACGCTATTTGGTTTACTTTTCTTTTTCTCTTGAAAAGACTGTCAGCGAAGACACTGTGAAGCAGGTGAAAAGATATCCCAAGCGTCCAACATTCTGTAATTGGTTTGGTTTAAAATGGTGTTTAAAATCGAAAACTTTCTTGTGTCCTTCCCTGCACAAAAAAAAAAAAACCTCCTTTTTTTGTATTTGTATTTATGGGTGTTTACTGTCAACTGCTTATAAGCTATTTACATCCCATGATGTCCTAGAACCTGTGTGTGGGTGTGTGTGTGTGTGTGTGAGTGTGTGTGTGTGTGTGTGTGTGTGTGTGAGAGAGAGAGAGAGAGAGAGAGAGAGAGAGAAAGAAAGTGTGTAGTGTGCTTTGCAGGTTTTTGCTGTGCAGGCTGGCACTTCAAAGAGCAAAAAATGAGCAGCTTGCCAGATTCTAACCACAAAGCCATTGCACCAGAGCCAAGCCAGGGCAGAGATGAAATGAGAATAAGGCAACTTCTCAACACACACACACACACACACACATACACACATGCATGCACGCGCGCACACACACACACACTGTTAGGTAGAGCCACAACAGATGCAAACTATGCCCTGCAGCTACAAGATGGGCATGATATGGCCCAAATTTACACTAACTCACTAAATTACATTACAGTGCATTATATTATATTAGCACAAGCCTAAGAAGGTCCGAGGAAAAGTGCACTGAGATATAACCAAGGTTTGGGCATCTGTGCTGAACAAAAATTTCTCTAAAAACAGTAAATATCATTGTACATGTGTATAATGACAATAAAGGCATTCATTCATTCATTTCCTTTTTGCCTTAAATTCATTATAGCGGTCTTCTGGTCGAGTGTTTTCACCGAGCCGGTCCTGGAGAACGGACATGGAGAAATGCTCCCTTAACAAAAGCTGGTTCTTCATGATACTTACTTGCATATTTGCATGTGAGTGAGTGTGTGTGTCCCTGAGTTCAAAGGTTCATGGAAAAAACAGGAGTTCACGGCTTCTTCACTTTCAGCCATGCATAATGCTTCAGTGAGCTTGACTCCCAGGAACAGCCATCCCACAAGTCCAATAAAGCTCCAGTGTCCCATGACAAATACACGCAAATGAAGAGATATATCTTCATTGCTTTGGTGTTTTATTAGACATCCTCATAAAATGTTAAATGTTAAAATGTTAAATAAAAAGTCTGAATGAAGCATGCAGGTGCTACTCACACTTACACTCTGCTTGCTGACTGCCATTATGCCAATTATCTGCCATTTAAAAGCCAAATTTATTATGAAGAGTCCCGTAATCTGAAATTCTCCAACTTCATAAGACAATGGCTATGATCAAAAACAATCAATTCTGTCATCTATTCCTCAAGTCTATAATACCTGGGTCCAAAAAAAAACAAACAAACAAAAAAAAAACAAAGGGCAATGTGATTTGTGGATATTCTGACATTTTCTTGAGAAGCAGGAATGGAATTACAGGCTTAGGCAGAACATACGAGACACACACTTGCCCACACACACACACACACACACACACACACACACACACACACACACCGAGCCACACAAAACAAAGGATTCACAATAATGTAATCAGTGACTCCATCAGAGCCTGTGTGCAGGAATTAATTGGTTTGGCGAAAAGCTGATGAATGACTTTGTGTGTGGTTTGTACATTTTTATTTTCTTTATAAAAGGCAAATTGGATAACAAAAGACACTGTGTTTTAGATGAGTACTACACACTTTTTTCCTTTAATCATCGTCAAAAGGAATAAGCAGATGTTAGGCCGTGACCTTTAGGGATACAGGGGAAAAAACTGCACTACCTGTTATGAGCCTGCTTTTCAGTGTAATACGAAATCTAATCCAGTGCTTGTAGAGGAGCCTCTTCTGAGCATCCTATTTTAGGTGTGTGTGATATAAAGCCTCTCGGGATCATATTTGTGTGCACCACACACCTCTACACAGGCTGTAGTCATAACCCCCACTCCAGTACAAGACACACCCTTGTTGACAGAACATGTAATGTCTGATAGTTTAGCTGGTAACATATGCGGCTCTGAGGATAATCACACCCAAATGACATACTGACAGGCCGTGGACTAATCCTCATAATCATAAGCCTGGGAACATGCTGAAGTAGCCAGATGAGACCTGTCAAATAAATACATGTTGCTTCACATTCATGAACAGACACCATTGGAAAGCAAGTACGTATCACTCCTTAGACTTTATGCACATGCACATGGTGTTCTGATATTACAACGTTAATGAAAGTTATTACCTTGAACGTGATCAAGCCGTGTGATCCAGTCTCATTTCTTCAGCAAACATATAAGGACATGGCTTTCTCAAGCTTGGCAGCAGGAATAATTTTACAACTGAATTTCCCCTTGTCAGAGGTTTTTCAAACAAAACACAATACGTCAATGCTATTCATATCATCCATTAATTTTATCCACAGCAAATATTTGCATACAGTGGGGGGAAAAAAGTATTTGATCGCCTGCTGATTTTTTACGTTTGCCCAGTAACAAAGAAATGATCATTTCATCATGTCTATAATTTTAATGGTAGGTTTATTGGAACAGTGAGAGAGAGAATAACAACAAAAAAAAATCCAGAAAAACGCATGTCAAAAATGTTATAAATTGATTTACATTTTAATGAGGGAAATAAGTATTTGACCCCGCTGCAAAACATGACTTAGTACTTGGTAATGACTTAGTAATTACTTTTCATTTTCAATGCCCTGGCTGAGGGAAGGAGGTTCTCACCCAAGATTTGACGGTACATGGCCCCGTCCATCGTCCCTTTGGTGCGGTGAAGTTGTCCTGTCCCCTTAGCAGAAAAACACCCCCAAAGCATAATGTTTCCACCTCCATGTTTGACGGTGGGGATTGTGCTCTTGGGGTCATAGGCATTCACCCAGTTGTCCTCTGAATCATTCAGATGTTCATCGTCACTCTTCAGACGGGCATGTATGTGTGCTACCTTGAGCAGGGGCGCTGCAGGATTTCAGTCCTTCACGGCGTAGTGTGTTACCAATTGTTTTCTTGGTGACTATGGTCCCAGCTGCCTTGAGATCATTGACAAGATCCTCCCATGTAGTTCTTCCTCACTGTTCTCATGATCATTGCAACTCCACGAGGTGAGATCTTGCATGGAGCCCCAGGCCGAGGGAGATTCACAGTTCTTTTGTGTTTCTTCCATTTGCGAATAATCACACCAACTGTTGTCACCTTCTCACCAAGCTGCTTGGCAATGGTCTTGTAGCCCATACCAGACTTATGTAGGTCTACAATCTTGTCCTTGACATCCTTGGAGAGCTCTTTGGTCTTGGCCGTGGTGGAGAGTTTGGAATCTGATTGATTGATTGCGTCTGTGGACAGGTGTTTTTTATACAGGTAACAAGATGAGATTAGGAGCACTCCCTTTAAGAGTGTGCTCCTAATCTCAGCTCGTTACCTGTATAAAAGACACCTGGGAGCCAGAAATCTTTCTGATTGAGAGGGGGTCAAATACTTATTTCCCTCATTAAAATGCAAATCAAATTATAACATTTTTGACATGCATTTTTCTGGATTTTTTTGTTGGTATTCTGTCTCTCACTGTTCCAATAAACCTACCATTAAAATTATAGACTGATCATTTCTTTGTTAGTGGGCAAACGTACAAAATCAGCAGGGGATCAAATACTTTTTTCCCCCACTGTATATGTGTGACAGCCTAGACAAACATTTTGATATTTTCTTTTATATGTACTTCTAAAACCTTCGACATGAAGATTGGAAAAGACCAGGCGATTTTTTCCAATCCTCAACACGCAAGTGAACCCAATTTGTAGCCCATCTGCCTGAAGGTTGTGCATTCTGATATGCTTTTCTGCGCACCATGGTTGTAAAGAGTGGTTATTTGAGTTACGTAGCCTTTCTGTCAACTCAAACCTGTCTGGCAATTCCCCTCTTACCTCTCGTAAGTCTGTTGCTTACGGGATGTTTTCTTGCACCATTCTGAGTAAACTCTATAGACTGTTATGTATGAAAATCCCAGGAGATACTTAAACCAGCAAAAACAACAACCATGCCATGAGATCACATTTTCCCTATTCTCATGTTTGATGTGAACATTAACTGAAGCTTGAATGAAGCTTCACTGAGCATGTGAACAAGTGGCTGGTGTAGGTCATAAGACCTGATTTTTCATCGTTTTTTATTTTTTTTGGCCAGAATTCAGCCGCATTTGACTGTACCATGTATTCTTAAAATACTGTATACACAGTACAACAACCTCAATAGGCACTGGGAAGTACAGCGATACAGGGAACCGGCAAGTATATGAAGTTTAATATAGTATAGTGTAGCTTCATTTATTGTTTTATTTTGCAAGATGATTACGGTGAGCCAGATGTATCAGAATCAGCATGATTCAGAAATTCATAACAAATATCTCATTGCATGTGAATAAAAAGTACCGGGACCTGGTGGTTTGGAGAACAAATGCGTTTATATATCCTGGTTCCAGGGGTTTCGTTTATTTTACGGTAGTGTTGCGGGAACTGACAAAGAAGAGCTTTCAGTCTGTGGTTGCTCGCAATCACTGCTCTACATGGCGTCTTTCTGTTTCTCACAAAAGCATTGCAGACGTCAGTTCCAGACCCTCATGGCTATAGTACGGTGCTACTGTACAGTGTGATTTTACTATTGTGCATTGAATTGGTTACTAGTTGTCCAGAAACAGTAGATCAGTAATTTTTTTTAATGTAAATATAAAATATACAAATATCATTCATGTAAGTTTATGTTGATTGATAATAAATGGCTATGGATGAGAAGTATTGCACTTTTATGGAAGCAGCGCAATAAATAAAATCATGCAGATGCATGTCAAGAGCTCCAGTTAATGCTCACATCAAACATCAGCATGGGGAACAAATGTGATCTCAGTGACGTTGACTGTGGTTGTTGGTGCCAGACAGACTGGTTTGAGCATTTCATAAACTGATCTCCTGGGAATTTCATGCACAACGGTTTACACACAATGGTGTTAAAAACATTCAGTGAGCAGCAGTTGTACAGGTGGAAATGCGCTGTTGATGAGAGAGGTCAGAGGAGAGTGGGTAAACTGGTCCGAGATGACTAGAAGGCTAGGGTAATTCAAATAACCACTCTATACGACTGTGGTGAGCAGAAAAGCAATAAATAACTTTTATTATTAACAGAATGCACGACATGTCAAACATTAAGGTCGATGGGCTACAACAGCACGCCAGAAGGCCACAATGGCTTCCAGTCCCATCAGCTAAGAAGAGGAATTTGAGGCTATCATGGGCTACTAGATAGTGGAAAACTTTTTTTTTAATTTTTTATTTTTAATAACCTGTTCTTTTCCTTATTTGCATCTGTCCAATTTTGGTGAGCCTGTGCCCACCGTAGTCTCAGATTCCTGTTCTCTTTTTTTCCTTTTTTTTGGCCAAAATGTCATAATCATATCAAAAAAGCTTGCAAGTAAACACTTTAACTTGCAACTGATGTAAAATTGTAATTAAGGATTTCAAGATTTCGGAATTTTTCTTTCATTTTGCCAATGATTTTGACTTTGATGTTGCAATCTGTCACCATCCAATCTGCACCAAAGCAGCCTTAACCTTTATTTACCAGCTTCTGACTACCTTAGGAATGCAAATCTCAAAAAAATCTGGATCTTAAGTGTGAATGTATTATTTTTAAATCCAACTGACACGCACTGCTCACTCAAAGCTCACTTCACGCTGACCTTAGGAAACACAAACACATTCTTGCCCTGCTTTTTCAAGGTGTTGTCTGACTAAACAGCTTTTACATATAAGCGCAATACAGCGCAATCCCCACACACATACACACGCTGAAAAATTTGTCACACAGCATCGGGAAATTCTGAAGTGCTGCAAAACCTGTCGGATTCGATCTGTCACCTGCTGAGCCAATTACAAAGCATACAGAACTCTGTTTCTAAAAACATGTTTACTTTTGAATGGTGACTAAAATGTGTTGAGAATGACAAATGACAACAGTGTTGAGGACACAGAGGTGAAGCTGACACACACACAAACACACACACACACACACACACACACACACACACACGGTCAATATGTATACTACTGATTAAGGTACTCAGGGCACCCAGTCACTACTCTCACCCCGACACAAACGTTTTAGCGTTCTGTGTATCACTGGTGTTCACTTTTAATCTGCTGTAAACATTGAAATCAAACACAAGCTAGCATACAGTCAGCCATGCGTGGTGTTTGCGACTAGACTGACAAACTGCCCCTCGCACAGCACACACACTCTCACACCTATAAACAGCATAAACCTCAAAGCTGCGCCTTGAAAAGTGCAACCTTTTCTCACATCGCCGTTGCAACACTGCCTTATCTCATCTTCAAACTGCGTACGTGTATGTGTTGTATATATGTGTTCGCGACATATGTCTAAAAATAATCCAGGATGTGAGCACAGCCTCGCTCTCTTTCGTCGTCTTTCCTTAGTTCTACTCCTCACACATCGTTTGTGCGAGAACTAGACAATCCGTGGATATGGCAGCAAGTCTCTGTCACACGCTTGTAACATGTGAATCTCACTTCCTCCTGAAGTCTGAAGTCACAGAGTTCAATTTTATGATGTTGAAGCAGCAGTGTGTCAGAGGATGGAGTGGGTAGAACTGGATAAATAATCATATTTCACGTTTAAGTATTAATAATTTGAGCTTCTTGAATGAATTAAGCATAATCGACTGCAGTGCCATTAAGCCTTGCTTTAACTCCTATGTTAAAGATGCGATGCAGCCTGAAGCTAAGCGGAGTTAACGTTACAAATGTTGATTTTTTTTCCAATAAAAGCATGTCCAATAGTGGTTTATTCCTCTTAGAACTCTACACAGCACAATGACATATCTACAGTAGTTTTTAGTTGCATTTAATGTTGTGGAACATCCACAAGACAAGTTCGTTCCAGGTATTGCTTACATTATAGTAGCTTTAAACTAGTCATTCCCTCACCATTCTCTTCTTTTTGTCTCTCTCTCAAACTTAGTAAGACTTGTTCATGTTACCAAGAAACGGGAAAACTTGTGACTGGCTGGAGTCTCCATCTATAAATGTTAAATAAACATTGCCTTAGCCTCGGATTATGTGGCGCGTCCCTGTGACTCAGCATTTACTATAGAAACAATTACATTACAGCTGACACTACTGTTAAAGTTGCTCTTCTGAAAAATAATCATGACCTTCTGACAAGTCAGGATTCAACACTGCTGGGGTGTAAACATAATTAAGTGTGATACTAGTGAGCTTTGCTGAAGTGAGATAATTCAGTCCGTACAGGAGTTTGCTGTGTTTTTTGTGATTGTTGCGGCAAATTTTTTTATTTTTTTGCAGTAAACTCCTTGAACTGGTGAAATTGCAATTGCATGAAATCGTTTTGCACAGTCTTTTGTGGTGAGGTTTGATGGTAAAGGAGAGCTTTTAGCTGTACTCATGTTTGACACGGATTGAAGAGGACTTCGGCTGATTGCGTCTTGTGATGTCACATGACGCGTCTTGGCCCGAATCTGCAGGAAATCTGTGGTGATTGCACATTACCATTGTAAGAATTGCAAGCGACTCAGAATATTGCAGAGTTTGCTTGATTTTGCATTAATTTCTGCAAGTGCAAAATCGTGAAATCCTGGAGAGACTGATAATAGTTCTCTGTTAAGATATGGATTTGTATTGACTTCATTTATTCAATCATAATCCCCCATTTATTATTTTACCTGTCAGTTTGGTTAGGGTTAGGGTTAAGAACGTACCCACCTACAATACTGAGTATCAATCTTATGGTCTTGGATTGGTATCAGAGAGGATTTGATGTTTTTCTCTCTGATTCATTGATGTACAGTATTTTATTCCACGGTATGTATTGAATTCTGTTGTATCTGTATTTGTTGTATCTGGTTCATCATCCATTAATACACTTTTGTGTCCATATGTTTTGTTTCAATATTGCGCAGCATAATCATGATTAGCATTTCAGCTATTATCCAGCAGCTCTATTCCAGTCATGTCATGATTCATTTATTAAGACATCATTGTATCATACGGCTTTTCTAAAAAAGAAAATTGAACCCAACCGTCTTTTATGTGGGTGACGGAAACCCAGGCTTTCTCTCTCTGAATTCGTACAGCAATGCGTATGATATGAGCACACAGGAAGAAGAGCGCAGGTGACAAATAAACTTCAGTCACACTCAACTGAACCTTCACCTTCTGGCTCCCACGCTCTCGCTGGCTCTCACTCCTGAAGTTTGCAAGGCAAAAACAACATTCCCTGGGACAGCAAAGGCTGCGCTTTTGTAACAAAAGGTCAGCACATGACCTTTTTCAAAGGCAGCTACTCAGAGTGCGAGAGAGAGTGAGAGAGAGAGAGAGAGAGAGACACACGCACACACACACACACACACACACACACACAGAAGTTGTTGGCTGGACTTGGGTGTGCCTACTGCTGTCATGGCGCATCAATGCAGATGGAGGAGGAAACCCTGTGTATCACTGAACTGCAGGGAGAGATAAGATGGGTCAGGGTCTCCCATTCAAACAAGCATGCACCAAAAGGATATTTTGTTTCTTTACAAAGTGCATTTTCTACACTCAAGGACAAAACGCATTACATAAATCACAGGACTAAACATGCATTTACAATTCACCTTGACCCTTTCAAATAGGAAGCTTGAAGGCTCACATCAAATGGTAAAAAACAAACAAACAAGAGAATACTGAAAAACACTGTATGAACGCATGAAGAAACTGGTCGTTATTTCAGCGACTATTTTTGACAAATAGTAGCTTCTGTAGCAGATCCTCTGTTGCAGCTTATCCAATCACATACATTTATTTAAATTAATTTGCAGAAGATAATTATCAATAAATAATTTTGCTGATGAAAAGAGAATGTTTCATGATGTCTGAATGGAGAAGTATGCCTTTATGTTCAGCTTCAAGTTCAACACCCATGTGTCACATCTGTTCAGAGTCTGTGTGCTAGTCAAAAAAAGTCCTGTGAAGCGCTAGTGTGAAACAAAACATCCATCTATTCATCCACCCATCCATCCATCCATCCTTTTTTCTGTACCACTTATCCTAAACAGGGCTGCGGGGAGCCTGGAGCCTATATCAGGGAACTCGGGGCACAAGGGACACCCTGGTTGGGGTGCCAACCCATTGCAGGGCAAAATCTTATCCACACTGCATTGGCTCCCAGTTAAATCG
>JAFFST010041912.1:24656-40058 GCA_022414735.1 Noturus placidus | reverse complement strand
CCCCCCCCCCACCTTTTTTTTCTTCTTCCTTCTTTGAATTGGTGGATTTTTAAAAAAAAATCAATTCTTGTCTCCATTATAAAGCACTGAAAATACTTTTCTTCTTTTTTTTAATAAATTGACATAAAATCAAGATATGTGTGTTACTTCGTTAGGTGTAATTATCTTGTAATCAGAAATGCCATGAGAGGGACCATGCTTCCAAAAAGTCCAGAGTGGCTGAAGCCTAGACAGAACCATAACAAATAAAATACAAATAAAAAAAAAAAAAAAAAAAAAAAAATGAGGAGAATAAAATTGTCTAGAGCAGGAGGCCTACAACATGTACGGTTTGATATTAATTGTTAATGCTTTAGAACAGCTCAACTTCATTCCTGTACAATTCTCCACACATCTGGTCCAAGCGATCAGCTCATCAAACTCTTCACTAGTTGGATCAGACGTGTTGGGAGTCTGATCTGGAGTTTAGAGACAACCTGTATTTGGAACCCTGAAAGTCTTCAGTAGCAAAGCTGAGGCTTTCTGTGAAGCAATACCTTCATTTACCATGCAGAGGCAAGTGTTTGGCTTTCAAATGAAAATCCATCAATTGAATAGTCCTATCCTGAATCCACCTGTGCCACTCTCTGATCCATACAACCTCCCATGGAGTAATTACGTGCTGTGCTGAATGATTCTGGGTTCTGTTAGTCATGTCTGGGTCAGAAGCTCCAATGACGCCGCTGGATTTTCACAGAATGACCGAGAGCGGAATCAGATTACACACCACTCATACAGATGTGCATCATCTCTCGTTTACTCCCCCTCACTACAAACACCAGCGGTTTGTTTAATTACAGCACTATCTGCTAAGAAATGTGTGAATGAACAGAAACAATGTCGTCCTGTAGACTCCAGTGCAAAACATCTCTGATAAACTGGAGAAATGAAAAAAGTCAAGACACCTGGGCACAGTGTAGTAGTAGTAGTTAATAATATTCTTATTATTAATTGTTATTGTTAATATTATCCTATTATTATGATTAATAATAATCATAATAATAATAATAATAAGAATAATATTAACAATAATAGTAAGATGTTATTAATAGTAGTAATAATAATAATAATAATAATAATGTAATAAGAATTTTTTTTAAATACTAATCATCTTACCTTTATTTTTTATTTAAATTTTTTTTCCTCTTTACGTGTTTGTTTGTTTGTTTGTTTTTGTTTTTCTGGTTGTTTGTTTGTTATTGCCCCATCCCCCCCTTTCTTTTGGTTTTGGCTGTGATTATTGTATTGGGGTTGTTGGGTGGGGTGTTATAATATATAAAATGTGATTTTCCCAATTAAAATTCTATCATTAATGAAAAAGAAAGAAAAAAAAATAATAAGTATAAGTATAATAAGTTGTTATTATACTTAATAAACTGTTGTTGTTGTTGTTGTTGTTGTTGTTGTTGTTATTGTTGTTGCTGTGGGGCATGGTGGCTTAGTGGTTAGGCTGCCTAACACCCGCAGGATTAGGGGTTCAAATCTGCCTCTGCCCTGTATGTGTGGAGCTTGCATTTTCTTCCCATGCTTTGGAGGTTTCTTTGGTTTCCCAGTTCTCCCCCAGTCCAAAAACATGCAGTGTAGGCTAATTGGATTTCCAAATTGCGTGTGAATGTGTGTGCGATTGTGCCCTGCGGTTGGCACCTCGTTCCATGGTGTCCCTTGCCTTGGGCCCTGAGTCCCCTAGGATAGACCTCAGAAACTCCCTGAAACTCTGAGTAGGATCAGTGGTAAGGAGGGATTATTATAGTTGCTGTTATTGTCCACTATTTGTCTAATTTCACATTATTTGTAACTTTTACCAAGAAATCTAATCAAATCAAATTTCATTTTTATATCTCAATAGCCTACAACTTACATCATAAACAACTGTTCTTATGTGTCACACAAAGTTAAAAGTTACCAAGATGCTTAACTGTAGTCTTTTTTTTTTACATCAGTAAAAACTACATTACCCATGAGCACTTCGTCGTCAACAAACACTACTGCGCGCGCTCGTAAACACAGAGGTAAGCTTTCTACAATGCTCGTCCTTCATAAATTCATAAATGTTATTTATCTTTATGTAGGCTAACCATATCTAAAGTAATCCCCTTAACTCTACCAGTCAGAAATAGGATACGGATTATTCAACCGTAAGGAATATCGCTTCCGGTAGTCTCGAGAGACTACAAAATACACGCGCGCGCGCGTCAGATTTGGAAATGTCATTTTGTGGTGATGTTTTATTTTTTAATTTTATTAAACAAAAACAAATATCTGCTTCAAATCCAATAAGTCTTCACGTACAGTGTATTGACGCTACATGCTTCTGTCACATAACCGAGGTCTATAGGAGACTGTTATTTTAGGCTGAATCCCAAATTCGACACTACATAGGGTGTATAAATATATACGCACACCCTGCATAGTGACCTGATTACTGTTACTCGGATTTCTCTTCAGGGATGAAAGTTTATAAATGACTCTTTAGTAAACTGTGTTGTTGTGTTTTACCTTAATGCATGGATGGATGGATGGATGGATGGAATGGTGTTAAAGACATTTATAAAGATAGATATTTGGTTCAAGGACAAAAACTATAGTTATTGCCCATTAAAAAAAAAATTCTGAATCTTAACTGTGTTTTTAATATGTAATTTATCTGTAGAATTAAATTTTTCTCTGAAACAAGTAGTTTTCATTTAGATGTTAGGAGAAGCCGAGAGGAACTTGGCTCATTTGGGAAGAAAAGTCTCCCGGGTGAAGCTCGCTAATGAAGCTGGTTGAGAAGATGTGAAGGGTGTGCAAAGCTTCACTGGGAATACTGTGATTTAAAAATATACAATAGGTTGGGTTTCTTTAAAACTTTTCTTGGTCATGGAATACATTATAGGGCGGCTGTGGCTCAGTCGGTAGAGCGGGTTGTCCACTAATCCAATAACAGTGGGGTTGGCGGTTTGAATCCCGGCCCGGGTGATCCCATGCCGAAGTGTCCTTGGGCAAGACACTGAACCCTAAGTTGCCCCCAATGGCAAGCTAGCACCTTGCATGCAGCTCTGCTACCATTGGTGTGTGAGTGTGGTCTCATTAGTAAGTCGCTTGTAAATGTAAAATGATATTTCTGTAAAGCTGCTTTGAGACAATGTACCATTGTAAAAAGCGCTATACAAATTGATAAATTAATTAATTAATTTACATTTACATTTATTACGCTTTTATCCAAAGCGACTTACAAATGAGAGATACAAGCAAAGTGATATCAATAAGGAATAATATGGAATAATTCCATAGGTATTATTTCCTAGTGTTAATGTTTTCATTATTATTCTAAAATGAAGAAAACACTTCTATGAGCAGACATGTGACTAGTAGTGTAGGACACGTTGTAATTATAGTTATAACTGTCTATCTGTTGCTATGCATAATATGCTTAAATAATTTCCCGTGCACAGTGTTATTCTGGTAATCTTCTACAGTAAACTTCATCAGGATCAGTTCTAATCACAGCACCATTTGTTAGCTATATAGTGGCTCAGTCGGTAGAGCGGGTTGTCCACTAATCCACTAACCGTGGGGTTGGCGGTTCGAATCCCGGCCCGGGTGATCCCATGCCGAAGTGTCCTTGGGCAAGACACTGAACCCTAAGTTGCCCCCAATGGCAAGCTAGCACCTTGCAAGGCAGCTCTGCTACCATTGGTGTGTGAATGTGCTCTCATTAGTAAGTCGCTTGTAAAATGTAAAATGATATTTCTGTAAAGCTGCTTTGAGACAATGTACCATTGTAAAAAGCGCTATACAAATTGATAAATTATTATTATTATTAATATACCTATTTGTTAGCTATTTGGGTGGTGGGTTGTTTCTTAACACAACTATGACACTAAGGTGATTAAAAATCCCAGCAACACAGATGATGATGAAAATGATGTATACTGTGGCCGTCAGTCCAATGATCTCAAGACACGTGAAACACCTATGGGAGAGTTTGGACTGACATGTTAGATAGCACTGTCCACCAGCACTTCCATCATCAAAACACCAACTAAGGGAAAATCTTTGGATGAATTGTGTTCATCATTCCAGTACAGCTCCAGAGACTTGTATAATCTGTCTCAAGAAACACTGTTCTGCTGTTCTGGCAGCTTGTGGTGTCCCAACAGTTTGCTATGACACTTTATGTTGTTTTTTCCTTTAATTAGTCTCTCATCTGTATATTTCTGTAACTGTACACCTATATCCGGGCTGTATGTCTGGAAAACCAAGCCAGATGTGTCATGCTAAAGTATTGTGCTATTATTTCAACAGACTACTTTCAACCAGATGTTTCTTTGAAGTGGCTTTTGTTTAATAATTCTTTACTATGCAACACCATCCCTTAGCTTGCTGTGAAGAATTTAATTAAACCGTAAAACTACACTTTTAACTCCACTCTTAAAATAGTGCTTAGATTGTTGGGTTCTGCATACAGCCATATAAACTTTAAGCCTCTACAATGGATTCAAGATGATTGAAATCAGATGGAACTATTGCATGATGGTACTGTACGGGTTCTAGTTAGTTCTCTTAACACTACGTACTGCACCCTCATGAGAACATGGGTTCTCACAGGAGAACTTTTTTTACAGCTTGCAGTGGCCAGCTGCTACTAGATACAGATATCAAGTAGAAATGAAAAACCCACCCAACAGCAGAGTCTGTGTCTCAGGAGGATAGGAACAAGCTGAAGAAGTGCCAGGAACCACAATTTACTTATGCAACCGGGTAACCACAACTCTCCCCCTCAGTAATATTATATACTGTATTATGGGGTTGAATACGTTGTTTGTGCTGAGGCATGTGTTCATGCAGGTTTAGTATAATGATACTTAATCGCTTTATTACCTTCATCATATGTTTATTTATAGACGTGTTGAACTTGTTTAACCATAATTCTGAGCATGAATCTCAGCCAGTAGCATACTCTGCCTACTCACAACTATCTTTGTTGATTAATCTGTGTGAATTCTGTTTGTGTTTCCATTTTAATGGTGCTGCAACACTTCCAGACTTTACAAAAGCTCCCAGAATGATGTGTGTTTAAATGTGGCTTGTTGACAGTAGATTCATGTGAGATGCTTGTGGAAATTGATAGAATTTATTACATGAATAAGTGGAAACACAACGTAATCCCTGTTAATGTCCCTGTTTCACATGCATATTAATGGACGGAAGCACTGTGCATGAGCCTTTGCACTTTGGATTAAATTGTTTGTGTCATGACTTGCATTTTCCTCTGGTTAACCATTAACTGTTTTGTTCAATACTAGAAAAGTAAATGAAGGGTGGTAACTAAAGCCTCAACATTGATCAGAACTGTTTAGTGCTGTCCAAGTAGATACAATAATATTATAGTTTGTGCAGTTTGTGCTGCATGTGGGTAAGTCCAAAGCAGTTCATACCTGCTGTATTTTATTTTTATTTTTATGAAATCAGACCTTTTCAAGAACACTGTCATGTATTTTGGTTAATATTTGTTTATTACTGCAAGTTGTTAGTGGGTTGCATATCAAACCTGTTTATGTATTTGGCCACAGATATGCTGACAATGTTTGGAGCTGAACCAAGTGCATTCTCAGTGTCCCTTGGCCTTTTCCTGCTCTTCTTGGTTCTTCTGTACTGGTGAGTTAAGTTACACACCGTTTCAGAAAAACAAAGTCAGGTAGAACTGTAACTTATTTAGAGTTTAGTTACAAATAACTCCATCAGAGAGTTACCTGGTGTTTACGTAGGGTCTCTAAAGGCTCTACAGACTTGTCTATCTTCAGTAGAGATGACAAGTTAAAATACCATTTCTACCATACAGCAATGAAGTTATGAAGTTTAGGTCTGATGTTATATATTATAAGGCGCAGTCTCAATTACAGGGTCTATTTCTGTACTTGACCAATACATAAGGCGCACCGTGTTATAAGGCGCATACGGTTGTTACGCCAACCAAAATCGCACAACATATCTAGATTTTGGAACTCAGTCCACACATAAGGCGCACCGGATTATTAGGCGCACGGCCGATTTTTGAGAAAATTTCAGGCTTTTAGGTGCGCCTTATAGTGCGGAAAATACGGTATATGAAAAGTTATTATATTATAAGTTTAAAGTTTTATACTCGATTAGACCTTTATGTCTAGAAGGTTTATTTAGAAATGTCTGAGATGCACGGCATGTGTCCAGCCATCACCATGATGGATTGGGAGGAGCAATACTTAATGGAGTAACAGAAATTAGGATAATTGTGTATATGACATTGTAGTGGTTTGGAGGTGTCTTATATCTTATATATTTCTAAAAACAGTCTTAAATGAAGGGTTTATGAGATTGGACACCATTTATTACACAGTTACACAGATACATGGGTGATGCAGTGGAAAATGATCTCAGTCCAATTCTAGGGCTGCCGAATAAGCCATGCATTTATCAAAGCCATAATTTCAACTTCAGTAATGAGCTGTACTATGGCTTATACTAATACTCTGCCATATAGTAAAACAAACCAGCAGGCTCTCCAGTCAGTGAGAGTGTCGGGGACACAACGGGGCCCCTGGGGGCCCGACTCGCCATCTCGGTTCATTGTGCATGAAAATCTATTTTCCTATTTTCAAAATCTCTATGCTCTGCTCATGTGAATACTTCTTTTTGTTAGCAGTGGGCGGGCCCAACTGACTTGACTGTAGCCTCAAATATCATTGGCTGCCGAATTTTTCTGGAAATCAGTTCTGATTGGCTACCTGCCACTGTGACGAATCATTAGCGAAGTTACCCGTTCTTTTATGGAAGACACGACTACATACATGTTCTCTCTTCATATGAGTTATTTATTTTTTCATTTGTTGATAGTTTTCGATTGATACCCTTACAACGTACTACATTATGTAATATAATATATGTAAAGAAAGGGTATCTTTACCAATTTTTTATACACAGAAAGTGTTCTACCAGTTTGCATTTTTCGGATGTTAATAGATAGCGATCCCGCCAGCTGATATCATATTAATAATCAGTCATGTAGTAAGACTCGACATAATTAATTATGAGCCCCCCGAAATAAATCATTGGCTTAGTAACAGAGGGTTGTGACTTTTCTGTTGTGACTGGCATTCTTGTAAAGACAACTGGTAAAGATACCCTTATTTACATATATTATATTACATAATGCAGTATGTTGCAAGGGAATCTTGCACTCACTCTGTTGGGCGCTTGCCTTTTTAGTATTTTGTTTGTGTTCTTGAAAATGCTGGTAATGATAACTTCTTTCTTTTCATCATGACACACTCTACACGCATGCTACGTGACTGTAGGCAGGTAATTACGTAACGTGAAAGAGGTTATAAGCAATGTTTGAGCATTTCTATTGCTGCTTTTTGTTGTTGTATTTTACTTTTAGTGAATTAAAAAATAAAACAGTTTGTTTTGATAATATTACGGCAGGAGACTTTACATCCAGCAGCAGAGGTGCCAGATCCACATAAAAAGGTGCCAGAATGCAGCTGTGCTATATTTTAGAGGTGCCATATTAAGCTCTGGTGAAAAGCTCTGGTTTCTATAGTGTGCCACCAGTAATCATTGCTTAAAAATAGGTTTTTGAAGTATTATTATTATTATTATTATCATCATTGTAATAATTCTTGGCAAAGGTCATGTGAAATGTGAGCCTCTCTTTACACTACTCAAACCCCAACAATCACCAGCTCCCACCCCCTTAATTGATCTTTACTGTGAGCATAGAGTAGGTCCCTATGAACTGATCTGAGTTGGTTTGGTTGTCTATCAATTTGAAATATCCATTTTATAATAGATTAAAAAGTGCCTCCTCTGATATGATATTGACAGATCTAATGACTTTAAAATTCTACCGTAAAATTAATTGATCTTTATTTTGAGCATAGAGTAGGTCCCTATGAAGTGGCTTATGAAGTGGTCTACAAGTGTGTAATGTCCATTTTACTTCAGCCTTAAGATGACGTAAAATATGAATATTTTGTCAGACTTCCTCTGTGAAATGAACCATTTACACATCTTAAAAATGTATTTATTGTTAGATTTATAACAACAATGACAGCAGCAACAACAACAACAACCATATAGTTTCTTAAAAGACGTTTTAGTAAATGTTATTTTTTTTATTCAGCTTAATGTTTTATAACGTGTATTTAAACAAGATCGATTTTACCATTTTATAACTTTTATGAATTATAAAAACGTTTAGCTTGTAAATTCAGAAATTATGTAAATTTTATTTTAAACTATCTAACTTTGTATTTATTTTATTGTTAATTTGCTTTTGTTGTGTTGGAGCTCTCGGATGCTCATGTGTAAAAGCCACGCCACAAAATGTATTTGCGTCTAGATTAACCGTGCTTTCCACAATCTTTAATTACCGGGAAAGGAATCTGATCAAACATACACAATTATAAGGAAAATATATGGTACTTCATTAACACTTAATTCTTTAAGATTATTCTTATTATTTTAGTGAGGCGGGTGAGGTAGCCCCCCCCCCAGTGACACATCAAGGCCCCCTCCGTTCCGAATGCCCTGGCGCCGACCCTGGAGCCTCCCACTGTGTTTTTTGTATGACGGTCCTTTTGTGCCAAAATTAGCCTATTAAAGTAATTGTAAGATTCATAAACAAGTAATTATGTACTGGAATAATATTGTGGTTGCAAATACAAATAAAAGGAATAAAACGAGACTTATTAGGAAATAAAATTCCCTACTCTTAGTAGATTTTAAGACTTAATTCACTTCTTGACATTGGATTTATAAATTTTGGTCCATATCTGATGTAACTAATTATTGCAGAGTTAATGGAATGGAATAATTTGATATCAAGGTCTAATCATTTTAGTTTCATGCTAGTTTCAGCATGTTATACTGCTAGTCTAGTGTTCATTTTACAGAGATCATCACGAGGGCAGCCTATTGCTCTTCAGTGAGCATAATGTTGTTTAGAGGATTTTCCGCACTATAAGGCGCACCGGATTATAAGGCGCAGTCTCAATTACGGGGTCCATTTCTGTACTTGACCAATACATAAGGCGCACACGGTGTTACGCCAACTAAAGCCGCACAACGTTTTAACAGATTTTGGAACTCAGTCCACACTAAGGCGCACCGGATTATTAGGCGCACGGCTGATTTTTGAGAACATTTAAGGCTTTTAGGTGCGCCTTATAGTGCGGAAAATACGGTAACCATATGCTACGTCCTGGAAGTTAATATATAATAATTATAATGGTTTGAATATATAGCACTTGGTTTTATCCGAGCTTTGAAAAATAGTGCTTTCAGTTATGATTAAAAGAGAGCACTCTGTGTTCTCCTAAACGTCTGTGTCAGAAACGTCGTACAGATATGTGTTTTATGGTGTTCTTGGAGCTTATTCTTTTGTATTATGTTTGAATGCTGCTCAGCTCTTTATTATGAGCTTCAGATGTTCCTGTTCCAGCTTTTTGCATCCCTGCACCCATTTGGTCATTTGGAACAAGTAAATTCCTGTCTGCTGGCAAAGGCACAGCTACAATTCATATTGGACCGATGGAGGTTGATTATGTAAAGGCCTGTTATGCTGTCATCTTACAAATGAAGATTTATATCAGTGGATGAAACGCTCCCACATGAGGACAACCATGACACTGAGGTTAAAAAAATAGAAAGGATTTTAGAATAGGCGTTATTGATGGGCTTTTCTGGCATGCCTCCAGAGCAGAAATAAGCCACATTAGAGGATTAGTCTCTGGATTTGAAACTTTGTGGCACTGTAAAGTAGGAGCCTGGTGTCATTGAAACCATTCTTATCAAACATGCCATGAACTTCTAAACTGCAAACCACATGGGCTAATGTAATGGATGCAAATGTTCTGAGTGACAGAAGATCTGGAACGGCTCCATCTCAGAGTGAAGAAACCGCAGGCTTACTTCATATCTGCAATGATCAAATGAGTTGATTTTACCGCTGATGTGGGTTGCTTTTGTGGTTCAGGATAGAAGCAGTACAGACAAGGCTTTTGTAAGAGGCCAATCACCCTAATCATATGTGAATGTAATGTGTGTGAAACATGGCTGAGCCTCAACTGAACCATCTCCCCCTACTGGCTGGTAAAATGGTGTAGGTGTTCTTTTAATGCAGTTGTCACACTGGTTCAGATAGATAATAGAGCTTCTGCATTCTCAGAGGAATTTTTTTTCTTGTTTTGGGGGCAGCAGCTTTAAGGACATATCTTTAACCTGTAGGGGGAGAAATAATATACCTTTAAAAATTATTCAAAGTACATAATTGGAATCATAGGAACAGGAAAAATCCACCCGAACATCCTGTATTTGCAAAGGGCTTAATCTTCAATGGCAGCCAAGATTTATTTAGCAATTATATTTCACCTTTTATCAACATGTTTTCATGTTAGTCAAGAGTTTCCTATATGACCCACAATTCCATATGACTACCTGCTGATATGGTGCCATAAGAAATGAGCCCTTACTTCATTTCTGCTTAAACAGAGCTATGCAGCAGTCCTCTAGTCTGTCTCACATCTTCATCTGTACATTCTGCTCAAACGGACACGATTCTAAGCGTTCATGCTAATAATGAATGTCATTGTGCTCATCATCTATGAGATGGCTAACTCTCTGAGCTGAGTCTCTTCCATACCTCATGGTTCAGTATAGACAATATTTCACGTGTTTCAGGGTGGAGTTTCTCTTTAAGCACAGCTGTTCCACTTATAATTATATTTTATAACAACGGTTTAAAGGTGAAACACACACACCTGCGTAGGTAAAAGATATGTAATAAAAGTACGTAATTTGTGCCTTTGAGGGAACGCCAGCAGTGACAAGGAAATTAAGGAGATTAATGCATTTTTATTTTTTTTATTTTTTTCCTGAGAACTATGCATGGGTGGTGGAACAGAACATAAATAAGACCATATGGGCTATTTGATGAAGAAGAAAAAAAAAGCTCTTAAATATAATCAACTCATCTGAAGCTCTGATATGATAAGATATAATTTAGTTGATTTGGCTCAGCTGAGGAATGTGCTTTAAAGCCAACTGGGCTAAATGCGGGTTAATATGAGGCAATCAGACAGCACTCATGCTGGATCTCTGTATAATCTTGGCTGTGTTGCTTCCTGTGTTCCTCGCCCATATTCAAGCTACTGTGGTGTTATTATAAGGTTCAAAATAGAGCTTAGTTTTCTTGCAGTCAAGAACTACTTTTCCTGATAAATGTGACAAGTAGTTATAGGTTAATATGCGATTAGATTAATTGCGAAATATTCCTGATTCTGACTGAATTTGAAGTGATATGGTGGAGAGGATGACATATTGACACAGATCTGTTAATAAAATGTGAGAATGTGACACTGAACCCATCTGTTTGACTAATATGTTGTTAAACAACTCAAGATGCTACCAAAGGCAACAAACTCTCCTTTACTTTATGAATCTGTCATTCATTTCCACCTTATGTCTGTATTTCTCATGTTCCTCAATCAGTTCAGGTTTAGTTACATTCCTCGAGTGGTTCACAATGTGGCCTGTCTCCTCAGATTATATCTTTCATCCTCTGTGTATAGGAATGTCATACATTAAGACTTTATTCACATAGTGATGCCTTTTATACACCCAACCTGCAGCACGATAGTATAGTATTCACTGCCATGTTAGCTGAGTTTCACTGTCCTCCTGTGTGCTGCCGTTGCCCGCCAGGCCATGGTGATCTTATCAGTCTGTGGAGAGCTGACTCTGCATCCCAGCGGTTATGTGGCCAGATTGACTTTTCTTTGTCATTGGAGTTATTGCTTAATTGAGGCTTCTTGGGCAGCCCATCCATCACAGATGTTAATCATATCAAGGGCTCACACCTCCCTGAGAAACCTGCTACCCTCAGCCTTTTCCATGGCAATAGCCGGATAATAAAACTAATATTATAATCTACTCTAATTTCTCAGAAATCCACCCAGCATTGTAAATGAGCTCTCAGCTGGATGTGTCAGGTTGCTACTGCAGACAGCACTGTTAATGGGGAGTGCCATCATACAGCATAAAGCCCAGTGGTCTTCACACCTCCTGTGCTGCTGATGAGCTCAATTTGAGCAGGCTGTTGACTGAATCTCAGAATGGAAGATAGAAATTCAGCAGGGAATATATGCACTGCTTGATGAACCTGTTTGGCAAGACGTGTGTCATGATTTAAAGGAGATTTTGTTGTGGTTGTTTTTTTTTTCGTCCTTCAAAATTGGCGATGCAACTTGCAGCGTTTTTTGTGCTTTTTTTTCTCCAGAAAACTACTTGAATTGGCAAAATTGCTTTTGCATGAAATTGTATTGCACGATCTTTTGCAGTGATGTCTATTAGCAAATGAGACGTTTTAGCTGTACTAATGTTTATTGCATGTTCGTTGAATCAAAGAGGGCTTTGGCTGAATGCGCGTTGTGATGACATCACATGGTGCGTTGTGATGACGTCACATGATGCATCGTGGCGAAAATCTGCGGTAATTTTGAAAAATTTCAGCCTCCTCAGAATATTGTAGAGTTTCCTTGAGTTTGCGTCAATATCTGCGATCGCAAAATCCTGGAGGGACTGGAAATACCAAACACACAAAAATCTCATAACACATTCCAGCCAAATAATTGATTGGGAGTTCATTCCAGTCTTTTCTTTTTGTGATTGTGCTTTGTGATTTCTGCACTGGAAGAGCAAAAAAAAAAAAAAACCCCAAATACGGAATTACTCCATTTGACTCAATTACCTGGGTTTAAAAATTCATACTTAGCTAAAATGTTACAATGATAATACAGTATCTGTTTGACTGGGTTTTTTTTTGTTTTGTTTTTTAAATCTAAAACCTTTACAGCTTATTTATTCACTCATCAGCCATTTGTTAGTAAAACGTGTACACCTGTACATTCATGTAATTATCTAATTAGCCAATTATGTGGCATCAAATCATGCAAATCCAGGTCAAGATCTTCAGTTAATGTTCACGTCAAACATCAGAATGGGGACAAATGTGACCTCAGTGATTTTTTGAGTTTGAGTATTTCAGAAACTGCTGATATCCTGGGCTACAAGAGCAGAAGTCCATGTTGGATTTTACTCCTGTCTAGAACAGGAAGGCTTGAGGCTACAGTGGACACAGGTTCGACGAAATTGGACAGATTAAGATCGGAAAAACTTGAATAAATTGTTCTAAAATGAACCAAATGAAATTTTTCCAGATTCACAGCTTTCACAGCATTCTGGAGCTTTCAGTCTTCAATGGAATACCTAGATCTGACAATGCAGAGAAAAAAAAATTCAACTGCCATATGTAACCATGTCCTCTATTTTACAGAGCTCTACCTATGTATTTAACAATCTGTGCTGAGTCCCTGCAGAGAGATGGAAATAGCAGAATGTTATTGCTGTGGTTAGTCCCCAAGAGAGCAGGCCTGGGATTTGGAGAGGTGTGATGGAACTACAGGGACTTACAGTATATGACTAACATAAACTGCAGGGATGTCACAGTAGGGCCACTCACATGTCTGTTGCACCTCTATTTTTGGTTATTGTTATCTTACAGCATGCATCTGCATGCTCAGAGCACTGTATCTTGAGAGAGCTCGTAACAGAATGTGATGAACCTCCATAAAAGATGAATTCATTCTTAATTTTGCATTCGGAATTCACACATGCAGTATGAAGGGTTGCTTTCAAGGTTTCTAGACATTTAGTACAGACCCATCATTTAAGTCTGCGTTGCTGGAACAGAAGCTCTACTTTATGAAATGTTGCTTGCATATGTGACAAAGTGTACGTTTCCAAGATGTATCCTGAGACTGCTGAATCCACTGTATAATGTCTAGGTGCCACGTTCATGTTTGGAAAGGGGAAAGCATAGCATAATATAATATTCTACTTCAATCTACCTCTACACATCCGATTCAGACATTTATGACTGGACATTGGTGTGTGTAAAAAAAGGGAAAAACACAAATATCTGTAGAGCTGTGCCCTTCCAGTTTGACACCTATGTGGAGTTAAATATTATCAATATAATGCAAGTATACTAAACATTTTGTTAGGTTAAAATGTTTAGGATTAATCTTCACATTACAGAGAGTGATTGTGCGTTTCAAGTGTAGTCCCTGTGTCTGTATAGGTTTCATCTGGGTTCTACAGTTTCCTCCCACCTCTGAAAAACATGTAGAGACAGACACTGATATACAGCTGTATAAGATCTTTAGTAAATGCTTTATCCTCTTCAGGATCATTTTAAAATGGCACACTTACATATCACTTTTATCCAAAGCGCTTTACACTGTGTCTCATTCACCAATTCACACACCAATGGTAGCAGAGCTGCCATGCAAGGCGCTAACTTGCCATCAGAAGCAACTTGGGGTTCAATGTCTTGCCCAAGGACACTTCGGCATGTGGAGTCATGCGGGCCTGGAATTGAACCGCCAACCCTACGATTATTGGATTAGCGGACAACCTGCTCAACCACCTGAGCCTTAGCCGCCCATTTTGGATCTGGAGCCTACCCCATGAACGCTGGGTGTGAGGCAGGCACTATACTAGCATGCATATGCACACTCATTCACACCTAGGAGTTATTTAGAATAGCCAGTTCTTCATCATGTCTTTGGACAGTAGAAAGGAGGATCCAGAGGAAACCCAGACAGGCACAGGGAAAACATGCACACAGTGGATTTCTTACAAAACTACACAACACAAATGGAAAAAAGCTCAGTTGAATCTTCTGAAAGATGTAGTAATGCACATATTGACGTGTTTTCAGCAGCCACAGTCTTTTTGATGTCCAAATTGGCTATGTCACAATCCACTCTCATGCAGCGAAGTCGAAGGATAAAAAAGCAGATCCGACTGTCTCACTGAAAGAAAATTGTATTCCATATAGGAGTGTAATACTATATAGATGCAGTGACAAATTAATGGGGAAAAAATGGTGGGACTGTTATTATGTGGGGGGCATTTATTTTCTTGGCATGGTCAGATTCACTTGTCCCTTGAAAATCAATCAGTTGTTCTGACTGATCACCTTTATTCTATGATGAAACATTTCTATCCTGTTGGATGTGGTCTCTTCCAGGGTTCACTCAATGGTCATATCTATGTCATATCCTGTGGCTTTCATAGTCACCAGATCTCGACCTAATTGAAGACTTGTAAGAGATTTTGGAGCGATGTGTTTGGATCGATTAGATTCTCCACCACCATCAACAAATCACCGATTGAAGAAATACAGTGTCTTGCGAAAGTATTCGGCCCCCTTGAACTGTTCGACCTTTTGCCACATTTCAGGCTTCAAACATAAAGATATAAAACTGTAATTTT
>JAFFST010041906.1:10671-21876 GCA_022414735.1 Noturus placidus | reverse complement strand
AATCCTAATCCTCTCTCACACACACACTACTGTTCATCTAATCCTAATCCTCACACACTCTACTGTTCATCTAATCCTAATCCTCACACACTCTACTGTTCATCTAATCCTAATCCTCACACACACTACTGTTCATCTAATCCTAATCCTCACACACTCTACTGTTCATCTAATCCTAATCCTCACACACTCTGCTGTTCATCTAATCCTAATCCTCACACACTGTACTGTTCATCTAATCCTAATCCTCACACACACACTCTGCTGTTCATCTAATCCTAATCCTCACACACACACACACACACTCTACTGTTCATCTAATCCTAATCCTCTCACACACTCTGCTGTTCATCTAATCCTAATCCTCTCACACACACTGCTGTTCATCTAATCATAATCCTCACACACACTCTGCTGTTCATCTAATCCTAATCCTCACATACACTACTGTTTATCTAATCCTATTCCTCACACACACAGACACACACACACACACACACACACACACACACACTACTACTGTTTATCTAATCATAATCCTCACACAATCTCTACTGTTTATCTAATCCTAATCCTCTCTCACACACCCACACACTACTGTTCATCTAATCCTAATCCTCTCACACACTCTACTGTTCATCTAATCCTAATCCTCACACATACTTTACTGTTCATATAATCCTAATCCTCACACACACACTACTGTTCATCTAATCCTAATCCTCACACACACACTACTGTTCATCTAATCCTAATCCTCACACACTGTACTGTTCATCTAATCCTAATCATCACACACACTCTGCTGTTCATCTAATCCTAATCCTCACACACTCTACTGTTCATCTAATCCTAATCCTCACACACACACACTCTGCTGTTCATCTAATCCTAATCCTCACACACACACACTCTGCTGTTCATCTAATCCTAATCCTCACACACACTACTGTTCATCTAATCATAATCCTCACACACTCTGTTGTTCATCTAATCATAATCCTCACACACACACACACACACACACACACACACACTACTGTTCATCTAATCCCAATCCTCACACACACTACTGTTCATCTAATCATAATCCTCACACACACTCTACTGTTTATCGAATCCTAATCCTCACACACGTTCTGTTCGGATCAGAATCGCCGTACAATGAGTCCACTTTATGATCCTACACTAAAATAAAACTGGATGGGTAAATTGGGCAGCAGGTTTTCCTCTAACAGAGAGCTGCCATTTTCCGCTCTGGTAGCACTGCTGTGTGGGAGAAAGGTGACAGCTCACTTTCGCCATTTCTCTCTTTTGTGACAGCTGCCTCATTTCATCATTCCTGCTCGCTTTCTCTCTCGGTGAATGGGGAAATGTAATGGCCACCGCAGCCATCATCAGACAGAAAGCATGGCGAGACAGAACATTTAGACCTTGACAGGTTTACTCTACCTTTCACAAGCAATCTGGAGGAGGAAGAGGAGGCGGAGGTAGGGCAGTCAGTTAAAAAAAAATAATCAAAATAAAATCTACAGTATCACACACACTATCCCAGCTTCTATTTCTCAAGCCTCGGTGCCAGCTCAGCACAGATGGGCTGCAGTCTCAAAACGTCTCAGCCTTACTTAAACCAAAGAATGTAAAGAGAGTGTATACTGTGCGTGTACACATTCAGGTTGCCCTTGTATCTGCATTGAAAGGACGACCGCGTCAATTCACGGGATTTCTCGCGGAGCATGCCGGCTTTACATCTCCGCTCAACACAAACAGAATCCCGGTCTCTCAGTGACCTCGTCTCCTTATTGTAGACTGAAACAGAGATTAGCCTCCTGCAGCAGGTTTATACTACTAGCAACCTCACTTTTATCTCACACACACAAACAATAATGCAGTCGCTTTCGTTCACTTTTCTCCTTCTCTCGCTCGACAAAAGACCAGCGGGTTACGAGACATTCAGCGCTACAGCTATTCTGCTTTAACACTCATCCAAGAAACTACACTACCCAGAAGCCTTAGCAACGACGTTAGCTAAGGCTTAGCTATGATGTACACACACACACACTCCCCACACACACACACACTCTTTCCTGCCTCACACACACCAGACTCATCGGTTATGGATGATGCACATATATCTTTTAAGCGCGTTATTATTTCATGTGGCGTTAATGAGTGCATGTGTAGAGCGGTGAGGTTTGGAAAAGGAAAAGGAAAGAAAAGGAAAAAAGGAGACCTTCAGCAGGTCACGGGAACACCCTGCGGAGTGAAGCTGAAGTCAGCTTCCCTGTTAGGGGAGATAAGGATTAGGCCTTTGGCACTCGATGGAGATTTCAGATGATATCACGACTGTATTATCTCCATGAGAAAATCCTCCAATGGACTTAGAGCAGAGGAAAATCAATAGACCATCAGAGTAGAGAGTGAGAGAGAGAGAGAGAGAGAGAGAGAGGAGAGAGAGAGAGGTAGAGAGAGACAGAGAGAGAGAGGAGAGAGAGAGGAGAGAGAGAGAGACAAAGAGAGACAGAGAGAGAGAGAGAGAGAGAGAGAGAGAGGGAGAGAGACAAGGAGAGAGACAGAGAGAGAGAGAGACAGAGAGAGAGACAGAGAGAGAGACAGGGAGAGACAGATAGAGAGAGATAGAGAGAGAGAGAGAGAGAGAGAGAGAGAGAGAGAGAGAGAGAGAGAGAGAGAGAGAGAGGAGAGAGAGGAGAGAGAGGTAGAGAGAGATAGAGAGAGGAGAGAGAAAGAGAGACAGAGAGAGACAGAGAGAGAGGAGAGAGAGAGGAGAGAGAGAGAGACAGAGAGAGAAAGACACAGAGAGAGAGAGGGAGAGAAAGACAGAGAGAGACAGACAGAGAGAGAAAGACAGAGAGAGACAGAGAGAGAGAGATAATAGATTCTCATAAATCCAGCCTCGGTGGAGTTATGAGAATACACACACACATACGTATATATATACACACACACACACACACACACACACACACACACACACACACATTACGACAGATACAATTATCCAATTTAAAAGCGAAGCCTATTAATAATTCTCTTTGTAGTACAATATCACACTGAATATCAAAGACATCACGAAAAACATAACCGGGCTAAATGATCTCTTTTTGATTTTTTAAAACGATTTCTTTCGCTCAAACTGCAGCCTGGTTCATCACTCGGTCGCGAACATAATCCAGAAAATCATTTCCTATATTTCTTCCTACACAAAAGAATTCACGCCACTCAAATCTCTACTTCCTGCTCGGCGAGCTGTCGAGCCTTATCTCACTAGCCCGTGAGAGTAAAATCACGTGTTTAAGCCCCGCCCACATGCCAGATTTGTGCCAGAACGGCGACCATAAACTTGCGTAAACGTAAACTTCGAAAGCGTCGCGTAAACCGTGATTAGAAATTGATTTTGTATTTATTTCTTTATTTATTTCTAAACAACTCCTTTTCCAACATTCTTCCCCTTAAAAAACGGTCAGCACATCAGAGTCCCTCTAACCCACTTCATCTCTCTTTCCTCAGGGTGTGTAGGACAAAATGGAAAGTCGATACGCCGGGAGATTTCCTGAGCCTTCTTTTTATTTAAAAAAAATAAAACAAACAAACAAACAAACAAACAAACAAACAAACAAACAAATAAATAAATAAATAATCAAATGCCAATTTCCAGTAAAGGATTTCCGAGCTCTCCCGGGACCCTGAAGCTTGCTGGAACATTTTGTCGCAGTGTTCATTTTTTTTGGTCGAACTCAGCAACAAAATCCCAGCATGAACCCTTTTCCATTCCATAAACACACGGCCTTGACAAACCATGAAGGCGTCGACCGCTTCACATTCGTTTAGTTAAAGTGCAGTTAAACCCCAGAATGAATTGTCTGATTAGGGGCGGCTGTGTCTCAGTCGGTAGAGCGGGTTGTCCACTAATCCACTAATCGTAGGGTTGGTGGTTCGAATCCCGGCCCGGGTGATCCCTGCCGAAGTGTCCTTGGGCAAGACACTGAACCCTAAGTTGCCCCCGATGGCAAGCTAGCACCTTGCATGCAGCTCTGCTACCATTGGTGTGTGAGTGTGTCTCATTTGTAAGTCGCTTTGGATAAAAGCGTCTGCTAAATGAATAAATGTAATGTAAGTGATTAAAACAGGAGCCATGTGATCTGAAGCACATTACCAATAAGGCCTGTGTGAAAGAGTTACACCAAGGCTGAGCAGAAACACACACACACACACACACACACACACAATTGATGGAAGAACATTTAATAATGTTGGCCGTGCCTCAACCGGATTAGTCTCACATCTGCAAGTGCCATGCTCCGCGAGACTCACTACATTCTCAGAAAAAATTCAAGGTTATGTTCCAAGCATGTTCCTCTTCCGTGTGCTAGCGCGGAATACGATATGATACGCAGCCCCCGAGTATTCCCATGATCATTGCTTATTCAGTTTTACAAAACGCTTTGTCATTGTACAGTTATTGAATAAGAAACAGGCTCGCGTCCGTCTGCTCTGTATCCAACCATTCCATAGAATTCTTGTAGTGTGTCCGGGTGCATCATCCTGCCGAAAGAGGCCACTAGCGGATACCGCTGCCATGAAGGGTGTACTTGGCTTGCATTAATGTTAATGTAGACCCAAGGTTTCCCAGCAGAACATTGCCCACAGCATCACACTTCCTCCACTAGCTCGCCTTCTTCACATCGTGGTATCATCTCTTCCAGAGGTAAGAGACGAGCACAAGCACGGGCGTCCACGTGATGTAAAAGAAAACGTGATTCATCAGACCAGGCCACCTTCTTGCATTGCTCCACGGTCCAGTTCTGATGCTCACGTGCCCATTGTAGGTGGTGGACAGGAGTCAGCATGGGCGCTCTGACCGGTCTGCATCTACGCAGCTCCATACACAGAATACACATGTGTGTTCTCACTCCTTTCACAATATGTCCCTTGTCAAAGTCGGTCAGGTAATTCTTCCTGCTTCCGACGCAACATCTCCGAGAATTGACTGTTTACCTGCTGCCCACCTCCTGACAGGTGCCACTGTACCGAGATAATCAATGTGATTCACTTCACCTGTCACTGGGTTTAATGCGATTGCTGATTGGTCTGTATGTTTCCAGCCATTTCAGACCTGACACTCCTCACACAGGACTGAAGGAACATCAAATCTCTTATAATCCGTTCGATGTTTTTTTTGTTTGTTTGTTTTTTCATTAAAAAAAATAGAATTTCCTTATCTAGAGGAGGTCTGGGTCATCAAATCAAACCTCGATCAAGATCACGCTGATATCAACCTACAACTTAATAAAGATCTTTTCATCGTTTCCCAGATCTCCAATCACACCCTCTCGTTCATACGGTATCGATAACGTGTATTTAATTACACGATTCTCTCTGGGAAAGTGCGAACGCGGCGAGGACGGAGTTTTGGAACTTTTAACTCATTTAAATCCCACTTGAGTTTGGATGGGGGTATCTTTACGAAGCTGAATTATGTGACAGCGCTTCTCCTTCTCCCTGCTCTCTTTAATATGCTGCTGGAGTTGGCCGAAGCACGACGCGTCTGAGTCACAAAGCGCCGTTAACCTCACTCGCCCTTACACGCTACGGGAAGGAAATTCATTCACCTGTAGCCAGAACTGTATAAAGACACGTATAAGCGGGTACGGCAACATTTTATCTGCTAGCTGAAATGAAAATTCGACGGCTAGAAAGAAAGGAAAGGAAAGGGAACGTCTGGGTCACGGTTTGGGCCTGTTGAAACTTTCAGGCAGATTAATATAAAATTGCTGGAGGGCATAAAGGGCACGTTTAAGAGAAGGAAAAGGGGGGGGTGATTTTCTCATGACAACAGCAATATTCAGACTTTAGTATTAATGCACATTCAGAATAAATTCATTCAGTGCCTCTCCCCGTATGGGATAATGCATTCATATTCTGACTGACACTATTGTATATGCAGTAGAGTTTCACATGGAGCTGAAATGAATCTATCTAAGGCGTGTGAATAAATCATGAGGAGGCTAAAACTCGGTGCAAAGGTAAAAAGAGGATATGTGTGTGTGTGTGTGTGTGTGTGTGTGAGACAGAGAGAGAGAGAGAGAGAGAGAGAGTGCCAGTGCCACTGTCAGTCCCCTTTCTATCCCCTTAAGATGTCCCCGCTGCCCAGAAACACCTGCTCGACTCCACATTTATTATTCAGAGATGCACTAAAGGGACCCTACTGCGCAATATAAGAAAATTCTACATGACATGGAGCTCACACACCTTTCAGAGACAACACGTAACATCAGCATGTGCAAACAGACAGATGGATTCCAGTCTTTATTGCAGTGCGGTGTGTATGTGTGAGTAGGAAGCTGTGAGATGTGTTCGGAGCATCTGTGTTAGTTTGGGCACTCCGTGTTGTTTGGGTGAGACCGCACGGCAATTAAGCAAGATGTTGGAAAAGTGTGCCAGAGACATGGAGACCGGTTGAACAAATCGCTAGGACCAAGTCTCTGCCTGTACTTTCCACATGGACACACTGTGCTAGAGTGGAGAGCTGGCCCTGAACTCATGGTCCTAGAGCGGTAGGGAAATTACGATGGAGGACCAGTGCAATATGTGCACTTCAACGTCCAACATTGTTGTTGTTGCTGGCTGTAACTGAGACCTGGCGGCATCTCTACTATAGCTGGGGTTCGAAAGCCCGGGGTCTACTCTTAATGTTATGGTGATAAATCCAGATGAATCCCTTTTTGAAATTTGACAACGAACCACTTGGATAAACGTATGAAATGCATGGGAAGGATGTCGTATATTCAATCCAGACCTTGACCAAATGGTAAATGGCGCACTTATATAGCGTCTCATTCACACACACACTCACACTCACACACCAATGGTAGCCTAGCTGACATGCAAGGTTATAGCTAGCCATCAGGAGCAACTTGGGGTTCAGTGTCTTGCCAAAGGACACTTCGGTATGTGGAGTCACATGGGCCGGGAATCGAACCGCCAACCCTATGATTGGTGGACAACCCGCTCTACCACCTGAACCACAACCGCCCCACCTTCATCACGTGAAAAGATTTGTGCCACTTGGTAAACCCTTAATGGTTCTATCTAGACCCCGATAACAGAACGATTCCCTTTCAGAAACCCTTAAACCTTCAAAGTACCCTTGACATGTAGACATCCCTAAAGATCTCAGCATTCTTCATGATGACATGATGTACAGTAATTGAAGCGTAAAAGGAACTGTGTTCATAGGCTTTTGCTTACTGTCTTGATCTAGGAAAACCTCGTCACCAAATGTCCAATGCGAACAAGCCTTTGATAAGTCTCCATCGAGGTGATTCTTTCATTTCCAAGTTGATTCGTGCCAGTTATCTCATAATTTGGTGCACGGGTACGAAACTCTAAAGAGCACAGTATGTGAGCTTGCGAAAGTGGTTTTGAAGTATGCCGAGGTCTTCAGATGTTCCTGAAGCCTTGATGAGTACATTCACTGGTCGATAGTATTATAGCTCTCCTTTGGGTTCCCCACAGACCTTCAACCAGCTCATGGATATCATCCTTCATCCACTGTCACTATATGAGGTCTTAATCCAGAAGGTGATGGAAGTGGACTGGACTCAACCAACAAAATCATTTCAGCTTGGCTGAGGCACAGAACATGGGTTACCCCAACAGGAGAAACAGATAAAGCCAGTGACGATCATCCCACACTAGACTATGAAGAGCCAGGTACATGCCTTTCAACTGTATAGCTAGTTTGGTAATATTATTTGTTTGTGTTTCACTTCTCCTCTATAGCCCCATTTCATCGAAACAAAACTGGAGCAGCAAAACAAGTTAAAATGATCAAGTGGTAAAGCAGACTCGTAAGATGACTAGCGTGAGTCATTAGCGGTATGCTATGTCTCAGTAAAGTAATGTTGTTTATCAAGCGGTTCTCCAAGGGTCGGTCTTTATTTTTGTAGAGTGCAGTAATGAGCTTGATGGCTCGTAAAAATCTTTGCTTTTCCCGTCTATTCCGAATTCAGAACTTCAAAAGAAGCCGACAATAAGCATAACAGGATCAATGCACGGAATACGCTTCATTTTTTTTTTTCTCCTCAGCCTGCATGCTAAGAATAATAATTCTTACGCCCGGCATCGCCCTGCGTCATCTCTCCATAGCATATTGCAAGCGGGTCCGAAAGAAGTGCAGGAAGTATTTTAATTCAAATGTAAGGCGAGTACAAAGAAACGATTGCTTGTCAACGTCCATAGTGTTCAACCGAACGTATTACCCAGCTGTCAGGAAATCCCTGAATCAAATATTGAGCTAATCTATGTTTCTGGACTGAAATAAGGTCATGTGGCCAGTGGGGTGACATTTGGGATGTGCCCAACGCCATGACATTTATCCTCACTGCTTCCTCTAGTTCTGTACACTCAAGTTTCCAGAATTACCTTTTTGAACTCCTCGGCTCTGACAAACCCGGATAAACCTGAGCAAATAAGGCACTGAAACTGGGGGAGCACGAGTGTGGGTTCTGCATACTGATAAGTAACACAGATTAAAACCATTAAGGATAAAATATTGATGGTGATCTCCTTATTCCTCTGCACATAAGCACCGGAGCAAACATAAACCCTTTGAACGTTCTGATGTGCACCAATCCCTAATGTTCCTTTGTGTACGCAGCAGAATGAATGTAAAATAAGATACGAGGTCTCCTGACATCTGTTCCCATGGTAGTAATGGACCGCAAATGGAGTGTAATTTTTAGAGTTTTAACTATGAAGCTGGTTTCGCACTATTCACGGAGCTTTCGAGCACGTTAGCTACAACGAAACGAGATTCGCCGCTGCGTCTCTGATCTCGGCAGGAGAAAGGCACAATCAGTACGTTTACATGGGCGACAATAATCCACTCTTAACCCGATTAAGACGATATTCTCATTAAGAAACTACCATGTAAACAGCGATTTTTAATTACTTTAATCTGTTTAAGGTCATACTCGAAGTAAACACGTATCGAATGAAGACAGGTGGAGTATTCCTGTTTTAGTCGCATTATGGACGTGTATTACAGACATGTACACACCTTAATCACATGATGAACATCGTGTGAGAGTTTTCACAGCATTTTGTGACAGAACACGATCACACACGGCAGTGCTCAACATTTTACGGCAAACAAGAGAGTTCGGCTGCGTCCCGAACCACATACTTATCTGCTATAGGCCTGTAGTGGGGATAAATACATGTATCTCGGCTACTATATAGACAGTAAGTACGCAGTTTGGGACACACCCACGGCTTCAAGCAGTCGTCTATTAGCACGTACAGCATGACAAATAATTAACTGCACCTAAAGCGTTCGTAAAAAAAATTAATAAAAACACCCAAAACTGTATACGGGACCATAACGAAGACGAACTGTATGTTGATACGTGAAATTCTGGAGGGACGTCGGACGGCGTGGCGCGGTGACGTAATGACGCAGGCTGTTCATCTAATTATGATCTATAACATGTAAAACAGGAACATGACAGGAGTATTCTAAAAGCGACTCATTTAAACCCCTTCATCACATTATTATCTTAATCAGAGTAAGGTCAATCATTACATTACTGCTGTCTATGTCGGCGCTTTGAACGATGGACATTGTCCGCACGCGGTTTAACAGAAATATATCAGTAGAGGATGTAGATTTTAAATGAATGAATTTGTCCTTAATGAGCGAGCGAGAGGATATGGTGGTGAGGGAAAACTTCCTGAGGCGATACAAGGAAGAAACCTTGAGAGGAACCAGACTCAGAAGGGAACCCGTCCTCATCTGGGTAACCCCAGATGGTGCAATTAAAAATAAATACACCCCTTCTATAAATGTGCCAATTCTACGTGGTCAAATACATTACAGTTTTTACATGAAGTCTGTTTTGTTGAACTTCTCCACTGTTCACTGATGGAGACTTGGTTGCAAAACTGTTTGTGTTAATTGCAGAGCTAACACTATCATTTACGTTTATTCATTTAGCAGACGCTTTTATCCAAAGGGACTTACAAATGAGAGCACACTCATACACCAATGGGAGCAGAGTTGCATGCAAGGTGCTAGCTTGCCATCGGGGGCAACTTAGGGTTCAGTGTCTTGCCCAAGGACACTTCGGCATGGGATCACCCGGGCTGGGATTCGAACCACCAACCCTACGATTAGTGGATTAGTGGACAACCCGCTCTACCTACTGAGCCACAGCCGCCCCCTATCATAAGCATAGCTGTTTATATGAACTGAGGTCCAAAGCCATCTTTACGGATTTTAAGTGGTACTACCCCTTATGTTCGATTCGTGTTGCACTATTTTTAAACTATTTTGAATCGGGGTGGGGGTTGCCAGTACTTTTAAAAACCAATGTTCTGCAGAATGTATGACAGAAAAGTGTTATTACATGCCCAATTAATTACAAATGTTCATCTTTGCTCATTTTATACAGAGTGCCAATAATTCCAGAGAACAAAAAGCTCATCTTTACTGCTAAAACTAGACCCTTAGTCACAGCACTGCGAATGCCGATCTCATCTACTGTTGCGCCCCAAAAAGTGAAATGATATCCAAGTGAAAATAATTATGATGCTCAAGCTGACTAATCTCCATATGGTCTGATTAAGTGCCAGTATTCCCAGATTAGATTTATAATAACCAAACGCATCTGGTTATCAAGAAACAAGCAATAATGGCCCCAAAAAACCCCCAAAATGTGTTTTCATTATTCAACAATAACAACGGAATACACAAAATGAAGAATAAATTCATCTTTATGACCGGAGTGTGTGCGTGTCATTTGGTCTCTTTTATAGAGCTACTCTTATACGGACAAAGTAAACATTACGATGTATTGTGTTGATATTTAATATCATAAACTCCGGATTTCTTTCCTTGCAAAGCTCATCTACCAGTATTAAATCCCGTTCTCTGTTTGCATTTGTTCTAAGAAAAGCAATAGGACGTTTATTTTATTTTTTTCTACAGTTCAAAGTACCTCGATGCACCTTTTCCATGGCGAAACATCAATTTAGCTCGTATTAGCATGCAACACGCATTCAAAAGCCTCTTACTCACACAGATTAACCAACATGGAGGCAGGCATCAAAGGCCATTACTCAAAGCCAGCAGCTCGTCTATTAATGAGAGCCATCTATCAACTCTCAGTGTTTACCTCAACA
>JAFFST010041902.1:0-34270 GCA_022414735.1 Noturus placidus | reverse complement strand
CCCCCCCCCCCCCCCCCCCCAGTGTATATGCTGAAACTGCGAAATTGTGTGTTTTAGGGGACGGAACAGCTCTGGAGGTTTGGGGTTGTGGTCAAGCACTACGCCAGTTCATCTTCTCTGCAGACTTGGCTCGGCTCTGCGTGTGGGTGCTGAGAGAATACGACGAAATCGAGCCCATCATTCTCTCAGGTACGCACAGAATTTATGTTACTGCTTATCCCCTTAAATAGTACATTAATAGCTCTTGTAAGTTCAGTGAAGAGTCAGATGGAATGGCACCTGAGGGTTATGAGGGGGCAGAGCACCAATGGTGTACAGTGTTCATTCCCAATCCAGAACTCATTGTAAAATGCGATACCATTGGTTGTAAATAAATAAATAAATAAACCAATAAAAGAGAAAAGAAACGAGAGGGAAAACACCACCGTAAAATAAAAGAGTATATTATCAGACAGGAATAGAGTAGAATAAATCAATTTGCAATCTTTAGTAACTTTAAAAATATAAATTTTAACTTTTTAGGTGCTCAAGACATAATTTAAAAAATGTTTAACGTTACACAAATGGTTAATGGTTTTTAAAAGATTATTTTTAATGTAAAGTTGTTTTTGTTGACGTTTGTTTTTTTTCTTTTAACAGAAACCGAAGTCCATTTTATAGATTATCGGGTCCATGTGCGTTCATTCGGTTTTGGTTTCAAAAATTGACAAATACAATACAAATGACCATGTGATCATACACGTTTTGTTTTAATATCGACAATTAAATGACTAGCTATGTTTAAAACCCTTTTTCTGCTCAAAAACGCAAAATATTCCAAATATGCATCAACCGCAGCGTTTCCATCCAGTTTTTGCCATTTAGCGGACGCTTTTCTTCAAAGCGACTTACAAATGAGGAAATACAAGCAAAGTGATATCGAGCAGAGAACAATACGAGTAGTGCTACTGTACAAGATCCATTACTTGAGTTCTAGAAGAAGCAACGTGCACAGAGTCGAGGTGTAAGTACCAGAGTAGTTTATTTTTGGTTAGGCGTTGACGGAAGAGGTGGGTCTTCAGCTGTGTTTTGAAGATGGTCATAGATTCTTTGGTCTGGATTTAGGTTGGAAGTTCATTCCACCACTGAGGAACAGTTAGTGTGAAGGTTCTGGAAAGGGATCTTGTGCCGCGCTGAGTAGGAACTACTAAACATCGGTCGCTAATCGATCGCAGATTACGTGTGGGAACGTAAGCCTTCAGGAGAGAGTTGAGGTAGGGGGCGCTGTTCCAGACAAGGTCTTGTAGGTGAGCATCAAGGCCTTGAATTTGATGCGGGCGGCTACAGGAAGCCAGTGGAGGGAGATGAAGAGGGGTGTGACATGGGTTCTCTTGGGCTGGTGGAAGACGAGGCGTGCTGCAGCATTCTGAATCATCTGAAGGGGTTTGATGGAGCTGGCTGGGAGGCCTGAGAGTAGTGACGTCCAGTTGTGAGATAACAAGAGCCTGGACTAGTATCTGTGTGGCCTGTTCGGTGAGGTACGGTCGGATTCTCTTGATGTTGAACAGGATGAATCTACAGGACCGAGCAGTTGCTGAGATGTGGTCTGTAAAGGTCAAGCTGTCATCAAGAGTCACCCCAAGGTTCCTGGCCGTCCTGGTTGGCTTGAGTGTGGTTGCGCCGAGCTGTACAGTGAGGTTGTGGTTGATTGAGGGACAGGCTGGGATGACGAGAAGCTCAGATTTTACCAGGTTGAGCTTAAGGTGGTGTTCCCTCATCCAGACTGAGATGTCCGACAGGAAAGCAGAGATGCGTGCAGAGACGGATGGATCGTCAGGCTGGAAGGACAAATAGAGCTGGGTGTCGTCAGCATAGCGATGGTATGAGAGGAACGCATTTACCTTGTCGACAAACTGAAAGTGCATAAAAAAAACATTTGCTTTGATATTTGCCGTTTCTTGCCTGTTACCGATAAAATGGTGCACGTGATGACACTCGTGAAATTTGATCAGTAATTTGCGCTTCTATCAGCTCTAACTGTAAACATTTTAATTCGCCAAACCTTTTTCCTCAAAAAATATCAATTAATAAAGAAAAACCCTCGGATGGAAACCTGGCCAGAGTTAAGAGTCCCTCTATGCTCTCGTGTTGGAAGGCAAAGAGTGTTGGTTAGTTGTTCGCTGCAGAACATGGACAAAACCCGCTCTACCAACAGCGCCATAACCGCCCTGATGCTCATTCCTACAGCTTGCCTTGTCCGAAACATGTAGATAGGAATGTCCAAGATTACCACCAGCTGTATGCTAAAGTAATGTTATTAACTCAGGTGAGCGTCTAGGTTAGCATCACTCGTACCTACTGTGATTCGCCTCCAAGTCACGAGCGAGTGACACACACACACACACACACACACACACACACTGTTCTGTTCGCAGTCGGAGAAGAGGATGAGATGACCATTAGAGATGCGGTCAATGCGATCGTGGACGCTTTCGACTTTACAGGACCTGTGATTGTATCCTTTACTTCATATCAACACCTGTAAACTGTGTGTGTGTGTGTGTGTGTGTGAGAGAAGTGCAGTGAATCAGAGTTGTTCCTTGACCTGACATGTTCAGTATGACACGAGCAAATCCGACGGTCAGTTGAAGAAAACGGCGAGTAACGCTAAACTGAGACGCTACCTTCCTAATTTTACCTTCACTCCATTCCATACAGGTAAACACGCACGCGCACACACACACACACAGGTACTAAAGCCAATTCTACTGCAGTCTAAGACTCCAGGATCACCTAGACATCATGTGGTCTCACCCCGAAGGTGCCACGTTCTAATTTGTCAAACACGTCCAGCGTGAAGCAGGAACAAAAGAATCAGACTTGCTGTCCCGGTACTTTCGGACAGGACTGTAAACAAAGACACACACACACACACACAAATATAACTACACTGACTCACGTGTGCACAAACAACCACAGACCCCAACTTACAGGACTCACTTGTGTTTTTTCCCCTCAGCCGTCAAGGAGACGTGCAATTGGTTGGCTAATAATTACGCCATCGCTCGGAAATGACGGTCCTGCCCGAGCCGGTGAGTGGCGTGCTCTCTACACGTCGTCCGCACGCGGTATTACGCCATCTGCGAAAACTCTTCAGTCAAAAGATTTAACAATAAAAATCAATCAAGTCTGTTTACAGATCTGCTTTAAAATCAAACCACTGTGCCTTTTTTTAAAAATCTGATGTACTGGAATATGAAAATAAAGTTTTCACCTTTTGATTTGCAATCTGTGCTTTTTCGTTTATCGTCATGGAGGAGAAAGCTTGAAGAGATTTGATTGGTTGAGAAAGAAAACACGTCTGGCTTTATACGTTTATAGTATGGGCTTTCTTTCGTTCAAGAGGGGAAAGAAAAGAAAAAAACAGGGGCGGTCGTGGTAATCAGGTGATCATACCGCGAGCCCCGTGAAGGTTGAGAGAAGGTAGAACTCGAGTGTCCTGCATCTCAACCCCATGAACACCTTTGGGAGGTCACTCAGAATATGATCAGGGACAGCGTGATCTACTGTACACTTATAACACCGAGACAAATATACAAATTTACGTACGTTTAGCGAGCCCTCCATGTTGGAATTACACAAACACACTCACACACTCACCCACCCACTCACTCACACACACACTCACCCACCCACCCACTCACACACACTCACCCACCCACACACTCACACTCACCCACCCACACACTCACACTCACCCACCCACACACTCACACTCACCCACCCACACAAAACGAAAGCCACAACGTAATCAACGTTTTCTTTTTACTTTCAGATGAGTGCAAAAACAGACAAGAGCACTATGGAAAAGAAGTCAAGGAAGGGGCTGAGGGGGTGGGGTGGGGTGTAAGGAATTTCAGGACGGCCCACGCCAATCCCTGAACCTTTGGTACATTCAGTGCAACTGAAATAGCAGAAAATCAATAGAATAGTGTGAGAAAAGCCCGGACTGGATTGAACCGATGACGATGATGATGATTCTATCCAGCCGATTTTTACAGACGACTGTGTTTTACCCCCCGAAAAAAACATTGCGATAGAACCGCGAGCGTACGACGGCAGTGTAGAGAAGAATCCGTAGGAACACGCACTGCGAAGTCCGAGTTGCCTCCTCCTTCAGATTCAGTCAGACGGAGCAGGATCAGACGCATGTTCCTACTCCGTGCAACACGTATACTCAAGGAAACCCGAGAGCTCCATGTCTCGACATTTGCACTCCACCCTGTAGGAGGCAGTGTAGAGCACGTATAAACATATTTAACAATATAGAAATATGATCATGTGTATACATTTCAAACGGTGCATTCAGATTGATCGCGCGCGCAGGTGTGTGTGTGTGTGTGTTGATATAAGAAAGTGCTGATATATATATATATATATATATGGAAATGTCTCATTGCTGAGGCTGATTATAAAAAGTATTTTTTTGCAGAAGGGTCTCTTGGGTAACAAAAGGGTGAAAAGTCTGAGTCCCGAGACGACGTCCGAGCGTTTCCGGCGTTGTCCCAGACAAAAAAAAAAGCATTCAAAAAGGACTTCTGCCGTCTTGAGATTTGAACCGACGACCTTTCTGGTCATCCTGTCGAACCCGTTCCTGTTAATCCCATGTGTGCGCTCTGCTCTCGCTCTCAACTGGCTGCGAATATTCGCTATGCTCGTCGCTGATTGGTGCACGGAAACGGATAAGGAAAAAAAGGGGGTGGGGGGGGTCAAAGTTCACTCCAAACCGAAAGTGCTGGTCTCCTCTACTGCGGTCAGCATCTTCTCGTACAGCATGGAGAACGAGGGGTACGGTGGCAGGTCGAGACGATTAAAGCACGTGTGAGCCCTGTTAAAACAGTTAACGACGATATTAAAGGGACAATATGCGTTATCGTTTCTATAGTAACAGCTCATTCATTTTCTCATTACTTTGGCATTTCACTATTATTTATTTATTTATTTAATGCTCTTTCTTTTGCTCGGTCATGCTTTTTGGCATGTCTCACGTACTGAGGCTTATCGTTCCGCTATGTTTTTCCCCTCAGTCGCTGAAGAAATGAGAGAAAGAGACGACGTGAGATGTAGGAAACTGTGCACAATTCGCGGCTGGATTACCTGGGTAATGATGCGGTCTTGCCCCACTTCTCCACGCAGAAGCGGCGAGGGCCGTTGCTACCCCTGAGTGAGGCGAAACCTTCGTAGGGAATGCTGGAGGTCCCTGTTACAAACTAACAGACACAAAGAAAGAAATCAATATAACCTGCTGCAGCATTTAAACAGGTGGACGGTGTGTGTGTGTGTGTGTGTGTGTGTGTGTGTGTTCGCTCACCTGAAGCAACCTCAGCCTCTGTTCATTATTGAACCTCTCCACTGCTGCCCAGAACCAGCGGATTACAATGTGGTTGTCATGGTAACCTGTACAGAACCATCAATCAGCATACATGTATGTATGTGTGTGTGTGTGTGTGTGAGAACTATCGTTACCTCCTCGATATTCAGTGTTGTTCCTCCAGTCGCTCAGATCGATCTCTGCTGTGCCAGCGATCACCAGCTCCAGCTCCCGGGCGTCGAACACGGACACGAGCCGAGCGTCTACCACCTGCACACACACACACACACTTCTATTTGCTCGACTGGCTTATCCAAAGAGACCTAGCCTAGCTGAGCAGTGAAGTCCTCTGTCCAGAAAACTTGCGTGCTTTTTTTCTCCGACATCGGAGACTTGCTATAGAAACGCTAACGTGGTAGAACGAGTGCGTTGACGTTAAGCGCGCTACTGTCAAGAGTTCTAGAAAACGAATCGACACAAACAGGAAGGTACCTCGTAGAAGCCTCGCACCAAGCTCTCGGTCTGCTGAACAACCCCTCTCTCGATCCGCCACTTCACCATGCGCTCGATGTACTCCTTCTTGTTCTTCTCTGAAAGAGGGATGTTGGCGCCGCCAGGCTTCAGCTCTCGCTCGGTGATCTGGAAACACAACGTATACAACGAGCAATAAGCTCAAATGCAGTTGTGGTGTGCTGCCCAACCTTTTACGCGAGCAACGCGCCAACGCACCTGTCCGAACACTTCCTCGTTAACAGTGAACGTTAGGTCCAGCATGTCCTCGATGTCGTTGTCCTTCATCCACTGCAAGCTCTGGTGAAATTCCTCGTCCAGGTACTCTAAATCACTGAGATCGCATGGACTACCGACAGACAGAAATGGGCGGAGCCTCATTAGAAGCCTCATTTGCATAAATAGATGTTTGTGTAGTGCTCGAGTCGACTCACATGCGCAGTAGACCCTTGTAGAAAGGTCGCGTGAAAAAGGCATCGAGCAGGTACTGATGGATAAGAGCCAGGCCGAGGATGCGGCCACTGAATCGAAACCTCGAGAGAGAGGATAGATCGAGACGTATAAATATGGACTCTATACAGCTCCATCGTGTCGTTTCGTCCTTTAAATCAGTCACGGAGTGTAATTACATGATGCCAACAAATTACCACGGCAGTAAACACCACTACGAAAGGTACAGTGCCCTCCACTCTGCTCTCATGGAGCTCAAACAATTGCAAACACGACAGATTTATAAATAAAACTTTAAAAATGTCTTCGTTAAAATTGCGGGTGCACTTATGGCCACCCCAATGAATTCATATGAGAATATATCTGAAGTATATTCCCATCGATATTTAAAAAAAAATTTGTACACCTGCGTGACTAGGAACAGGAAATTGTTCAACCATGACTCCTGTTTCACAGAGGTATAAATATGAGGAAACACATAAGCCAAAATCCCTTAGTCATTCATTCAATTCAAAGATTCTCAGACCATTCGTGATGATTGTCGACGAAGGCGGACATGGGGCTGATCTGGACAGTGTAGGTGTCGTTGGCCGAGTACTCGAACAGGCCGTAGTAGGGGTTAAAGAGCTCACGCGACACCAGGAAAAAGAACTCTCTGGAAGGGCCGCTGTAGTCCAGCCTGTGAACACAACGAATTTGGCTCATTGTGCAATCCGGTCACTAGATGGCACAGTTGAGCGATTTGAGAAAATGATCGTGTCGTGACACTTTCTACGATACGCATCATGCGATCTAGAACGGATAACAATACAAATTACATTTTAAACAATATAACATCTAATCACCTGCTTCTGGAGTGGCAGCTGATATATATATATATATATATATTGGTGTGTCTAAAGTGTCCGTAGTGTATGAATGTGTGTGTGAGTGTGTATGTGATTGCGCCCTGCGATGGACTGGCACCCTGTCCAGGGTGTAACCCCGCCTTGTGCCCAATGCTCCCTGGGATAGGCTCCAGGTCCCCCGTGACCCTGAAAAGGAGTAAGCGGTTGAAGATGGATGGATATATATATATATAAAAATATTGACGATATTCCAGACAGTGATCTCAGAAACAATGCTATCATTGTATTGACACAGAAAGAGAATACAATTACAGTTGTTGCAGAATTTGTTTACTTCCCACTGCTCCAGATCTGCCCTGAAGGTACACTTAATCATGAAAACCATCCTCATGATCAATCCTGTTTGTCCTCGAGACTCATCTATTGTTTTTACGAGCGCAGGCCACACCTTTGAGGAGTTATCGTGGAACTGTAACGATTAAACCGTTAGCAACAAGGCGACACCCCTTTGTTTTTGTTTTCCTCCCTGTAATACAGCCAGCATGCGAAGTGTTTTTCACTGACCCCTCCTCTCCGACAAAGCTGACGTAAAGTTTACTTCGCTGCAAGTCCTTCCTGGAGTAGCACATGATCTGGTTGAACGCGTCTTCCAGCAAGTGGTCTCGGCGCATGATCAGTCTGAAACGAAACATCAGATCGGCGTGAGCGTCGGCACGCACTGACGTGCGAGAACGTGCGTGTTTATACCGGTCTTAACGTGTGCTTACTTGACTTTCCCCGGCCCCTGGCCGTAGCCCTTGGTCTCGAGCTTGCGGTAGAAATTGCGGAGTTTGGCCTCGAAGTCTCGCTTGTATGGCGCAGGAGCGCGTGCGTTGGCTCGTTGTGTGCCTGAGAGAAAGGTCACATTTTATAGTACAATTACATATGTGGGGTCACTTATTATGAAGGTGAGACAAAGGTCACGTTGAAAAGAGCTTTCAGTTAAAGCTTGACCAAGGGTCCATGAAAAATTGGCATGCCATTAATTAGTTGAATATCAACCAGTTCACCATGGACCTGAAGCTTCCACCAAAGAACATTTAACCTTGATTTGATAACTGCATGAATGACCCTGTTCCTAATAAAGTGGCCAGTGTGTACATTACACATATATATATATATATATATATATAAAAAGGGAGAACCAATGTTCTAGTAATTTTGCCTTCCCTTGCTATTAGTGCATTTTTCGATGTACGCATATGAAAGAAAGGACAGGAAACACTCACCAGGCGAGTTCTGCGGGGAGGAAACCGGAGAACCCCGTGGAGACTGACAGTAGCTGGGGTGTAATAAGGCATGGGGGGGCACGTACGACATCACTTCCTCTTCAAACAGGCTGGGAAATCGAATAGGAGAACGAGAGTTACTCACCGGACGCTGAGGAAGAGTTCGGCGTGGCGGATGCTGAAAATTACCTCAGCAAAATGACTAAATCGGCATCGCTGGAGAGACGCACCAAGCCGGCCGTGCCCTCGTTTCGGATAAACTGCACCTTCTCCCTGCAAACGCAAACAGGATAACATTCACAACGTGACACGAGAGTATTCCCTGAAAGAAATCACACTGAAGTTAATTACAGAATTCCATCTGATTATACGTTTCTATTTTTTTTTTTACTGCTTGGACTAGCCAAGCGGCTAGCATGAGCTAATCTGACAGGATTCCTCGCAGGATTATTATTTCTTTAATTTTAAGTCACATCGATGAATAGTTAGACCCACACTGATGATGTGAACTAACATGAGATAACGGACAGAATTTCTAAGTCATACTCATAAACATTTATAGCTTTTACAGTTCACACTAGGTAGTTAACTGATCTGACAGGATTTCCGTGAGGGAAACACATGATCATTTTACTGTTTATCCTAGCGAGCTAGCATAAGCTGAGCCGGCCGAATTTCCGAGAGGATTTCTAAGCCATATGGGCCATACAATTTGATCATTTTAGTGCTTATGCTAGCTAAGTACCTAACATACGCTAATCTGACAGGATCCCTGTGAGGATGCTAGCTCACTGTTTCTGACGGGATTTCTAAGCCATATTCAGAAATATTACTACTTCTACTAGATAGTTAACTAGGCAACTTCTCGGAGAGGATTTCCGTGAGGGATTGTAAGCATTAATCATACATTTTTAGAATTTCCCTGCTAATACTGGCTAAACACGAGCTAAGCTGACAAACAGTTATACCCTCACCAACTGTGCTAGCTAGCTAGCGAACTAACAGAATTTCTGAGAGGGTTTTTAAGCTATAAACTATCATTTTACTGCTTAATAAACCTATTACTAGCGAGTTAAATTTGCTAACTAATCTGACATTATTTTGTGAGGGTTTTTATGCCATATTCATACTTTATAAATATTATATTTTATTCCTAATACTCACTAGCTAGCTAACACGGGCTAACCTGACAAGATTTTTGATTTTTTTTTTTAATCGTTGTACTGCTTACACTAAGCTAAAACAATATAATCTGACAGGATTTATGAGAGAATTTTAAATTCATATTCAATAATATTTATCTTTAGGTCATATTCAATAAAAATCCTGTTTGTGATTTAAAGAGACATATATATACATATATATACACACACATATACACACACATATATATATACACACACATTATATATATATATATATATATATATATATGTATATTAAAGTACCTGAGTGAGTGATTCCTATTGAACTCGGGCTGTCTCTCCTGCAGGATCTCGAAGATGTTCGGCTGCCTTAAAAAGGCCACAATCTTATCGTTGTAGGCTGCGAATGTGAAATGTTCAATAAGTTTCAAAACATATTCAAATAATCAATTCTGTCTGAATATGGAATGAATCACTACTGCAACCGGTATCAGTGTAACAGTGCGCTTAATTACTCGTCCGTGTAAAAAAAAAAAAAAAAAAAATTTTATTTTTTAAAAATAAATAAATAAATAAAATGATCCGTTACCAACGTTCGATATCAAATAGTACCATGTTACTAAGGCTAGCGTACCTACATTTACTTTTATTCATTTAGCAGACGCTTTTATCCAAAGCGACTTACAAATGAGACACACTCACACACCAATGGTAGCAGAGCTGCATGCAAGGTGCTAGCTTGCCATCGGGGGCAACTTAGGGTTCAGTGTCTTGCCCAAGGACACTTCGGCATGGGATCACCCGGGCCGGGATTCCAACCACCAACCCTACGATTAGTGGATTAGTGGACAACCCGCTCTACCGACTGAGACACAGCCGCCCTTTACTAGTTGTTCTAACGAGCACGCAACACATCATGATGGCGATCTGGACGTATTTCACAATTAATGACGAACAATCTCCTCCGAGTGATAATGCGCTCAGCAGAATGACCATCTTCAGCAAAGTTTCTAGAAGGACGTTTCTGCCGGTTCCAGTTCTCTTTATTTTTTCGCCAAACGAGCACGGTAACTGAGACTAGCACCTTTTGCCTGCGACGGCTCTTGGTTCCCCTGCTGCATTCTTTGAACTGGTGGCCATTGTTCATGATCATCAATACTTGAGTGTGGACTTTTCTTTATCTCTGTGATAATGAAGTCAAGTGGCTTTTTTAATTGTCATCTCAACCACATACTGCTGTTGCAGTACACAGTGAAACAAAACAACCTTCCTCCAGACCCATGAAGCTACATAAAACAACACGCTAACCGCATGAGAACGACACGGAACTGAAAGAAAATTTAAAAGAAAAGCCCTAAAGTGCATGTGCAAACACAAGACAGTACAGTAACTACTAACACGGGACAATGGACACAGTGACGGTGTACCGTATATGACCAGTGCACAGGTCTAGTGAGGAAGTGTCTGAGATAACAGGTAACGCAAGATAAATGATGAGTGTCTGATTTGGAACAGTTATGCTTGATTGGATTAGAGTCTGGGGGTGGGCTTTCGCATACTTTAAGATTGTAGCTGCGTTCACACCGTCTCATAATTACAAGATTCCAACTTCCGGAAAGAAAGAAAAAAAAAGCGTCCATGTGCTCATATTTACTTGTAACGTGTAAACTAGGAATTTTCCTAGAGCTCCGGCTTGTACCACCTGACGTCGTGCTCAAACTGGCGGCGGCTTGAGCTGTACGATGTAATTAAGTAGTTCTCTCATAATGTTTCCGCGTAACGATTTGTATAACTATTACTTAACACAAGGTTCATCTGAAAATTACGGTAGCCCCCCTAGTGCCAGGTAAAAAAAAAAAAAGCCGTGTGTAATCCGTGCTCGCGGTTTAGCACTCCGTGCTCGCGGTTTAGCACTCCGTACTCGCGGTTTAGCACCCCCTAGTGGCAGGTGAGAAACAAAAAAATAAATAAATAAAAAATCACAATTTATAGTAATGACCTACGCTTCCAAAAGCCCGTTTCCGCTTCCGGGTTTTAACGGGAGAAAATGTAAAAAAAAATTCAGTTGTATTGTTCCATGTCCACTCAGTACACATTATTAGGACAATACACATGATGTCCTTTTGGTGTGTTTATTTCTTGAGAAATAGAATAGAGAAGTACTGCGAATGTCCGATATAAACCCAAATTTAGCACGGTGCTCACGCGCTAAATTGAGGGAACAGATTACGGCTGTTTTTGTGTTTCTTTCACCTGCCACTTGGGGGTGCTAAACCGCGAGCATGGATGCTAAACCACGAGCCCGGATTGCTAAACCGCGAGCCCGGATTGCTAAACCATGAGCCCGGATTGCACACGGCTGGGTTTTTTTTTTGTTTTTTTTTACCTGGCACTAGGGGGGCTCCGTAGAAAATAAACGAAAAGACGTACAAAATCGGTTTAACGATGTCGTGCAGGTCTCGTGCGGATTCCTTTGATTCCGGGTCCGAGGACGCAAAAGGCTCCGTGCTGTCGTCCAGTAATTTAACATATAAAACTACACTGCACAGATCCCTAGTCTGAGTGAACCGATCATCAATTACACATGAGCACCAAACATACCAACAGGTACGAGATCCTGGCACTGATTGCGACCGGCAGCGCTGAAGGTGTTAGACGGCCGGGGTAGGACAGGGGGCCCGGCGTGACGTGGATCATCACCCACCTGCAACACACATTCACTCGTTTCAGTCTCGGTCACACCCGACTGGCAATCACACTTTACGTGTAGAAAGCGTCAGAGCGAGTTAATTCATTAAAACTACGGACTATGACATTGGTCTTAGACACATGGTTTGGTTCACGCCTCACCTCTCCAGCACTGTGGCTGCGTTGGCGGCTCAGGTGCTGGCGGTGGGCGAGTAGGCCGCTGGGCCGAGCGCTTTGCAGAGGCAACCGCGGGTCTATGAAGGTGGTGGCGCGGCAGTTGTGGTCCACGAAAAACGGCTGGAGAAACAAACGACCGTGTTTTGTTTGTTTGATTGTTTGTTACTACTTCAGTGAAATTATCTTTGCACAATGTGGCGCTCGCAAGTATAAACGTAGAGGCGCTGGTGGTTTGTGACTGCGACTGAATCCCAGTCTGAGAGTTGAGAGAATGCTAAAAGGTGAATGCATAAATCGGAGGAGATGACGGGCAGCGAGGCCGACCTTGCCGGTGTGGTCGTGTTTCATTTCCCAGCCGCGCGGCAGCTCCAGCTGCTTGTTGGCGAACAGGTTGAGGAAGGTCACCAGGTCGCGGTTGTGCTGGTAGCGTTCGAAGTGGTGCGTGTCACGCCGCACCTTGCTGATCATGTGCTTCAGACACGTGTTACTCGTAAACATGCGGTAGGCACTCTAAGAGAGGAGAGGAGATAGAAACGAAATGTTGTAAGTAAGCAGCCTTCATACGTACAAGACGTTTAAATAAAACAGACGTTTCGCCTGTCCTCACAGATGTTTATATTTATCGTCCAGGTTACCCGAACTCTATTTCCTGGAAAGAAAAACAAACTCTGAAGCAGCCTGACCCTGTCTACACACACACACACACACACACACACACACACACACACACACACACTCACACACACTCACACACACTCACAGGGTTGGAGTGGAGCACACCGAAGAAGTCGGGGCTGGTAAGAAATTTGGCGCTGGGCGACTGGAGCAGCAGCGAGATGCGCGAGCAGTAGTTAGCAGCTCCCACCGCTACGTCCCTGCGGTACTCTGGACAACAAAAGGGCGTGTCCTTAAATGTTTTATTCCTCTTATACCACAGCAATTTATGTGTGACATAGAAATATGTGCATTTCAGATTGTACACGAGTGTGTGAGTGTGTGTGTGTACCAGGAATGGTGTGCGGCATCAGGTCTGTGTCGTCCGAGGGCATCTCTGAGGCCTGCTCGTCTGTGCGCTCGTTGGTCATTGTTCTCCGGATACTCTGATACCTGAATGGGAGTCGGTGAGGAGAATGCAAACAATGACGAGATGATGTTATCGGAATATTTTATCAGGGTGGATAGTGTTTGAGAGTTAGTGTGAATGTCCTCAGATCAAATGAACGTGTGTGTGTGTGTGTGTGTGTGTGTGTGCTGACCGTCGGTTCAACTGCTCCATCTGCTGGATGGAATTGGATCTCTGCAGGACCTGAGGAGCGGCCGGAGCAGTGGGTCGCTGCCAGGTGGTGGTTCTATTCACGTGATCCACGTAAAAGATTCTCCCGTGGCTGTCGATGCGGGCCTCCCAGTCTGCAGCGTGCGTACACACACACACACACACACACACACCCACCCCGTCCTGGTGAAGGTGGAGAACTCAAATACAATTAGATATGGTACAGTCTCCCTGGTCACTACATACGCACACTCACTTGGTGGCAGCGGTTCGTCCACTCTCTGGTAGCGACTGATGTCGTGACGTACGGCTGGAAGAGAGCGTGCAGGCTGATGACCGTTCACCTGTGCACTGGCTCCTACAGGAACCAATCCAAATCCACTATATTATATTTAACCAACCAAAATATTTCTTTATATAAAAATTGCTTTTTTTTTTTTTTTAAATGGAAATTTGATACCCGACTCACCGTCCGTTTCCGCTGAATCAGTTCTCAGTTGTCCTGATGACTCCGCCCCTTCTGACTGTGACTCCTGCACTGACGCTAGTAAGCTCTGCCTTCTCCTCCACACCTCCTTGACCTCCTCCTGCCCGTTGGCTTCGTTAGGCTGTTCCCGAGAGACACCGGGCTCTGATTGGCCGGCTGCGGAAGCTCCGCCCTCTGCACTAGCTACACCAGAGGAGGCTTCGGAAACGAAGGCTTCATTCGCTACAAAGACCTCCTCGCTCACGTCCTCATTGGCTGCGTCTTTATCCTACAAGAAGTTGATTTTTTTTACAAGTTGGCACATATGCAGAACTTAGCATTTTAACAAGATATGAAGTACAGGACTCTCACTTGAGCTGGTGGATTCAGGGATGCGGGCCGGGGCTGGACTGATGCACTAGCCTCTCCCTCCTGGCTCACTTCCGCACCACCATTTTGGCTCTTTGCAGAGCTGTGACCCGACTGTGAAGCTGCTGCTGCTTCTTCACTACTGGCAGGACTCCCCTCCCCTTCTGTTTTAGACCCCTCCCTCTGCTCCTGTTCAGACGCTACTCCGTTGGCCATCCCCTGACAGATGTGTGCTTCCTCATCATCATCTGAGTCGATGTGCAGCATGGCGTTGAGCCGCGTGTCAGTTGGGAAGCTGGAGCGCAGCTTGGGTGACGCTGCTCCCAGGGGCCGATCTCCGGGGCCATTCGGAGCCTCGATGGTGTCCAGATAATCGTTGCGAGAGGTCTGCCTTTGGGTGTGTCCCAAATTGACGACTACGTCCCTATGACTGCGTTCTTCGTCAAGTTCCGACGGACCTTCATCATTCCTAAAGGCCTCGTTGTGGAGAGATCCCTCAGAGCCGGTTGGAGACGCAGCCCTGGGGATGCGGGAGGATGGAGGGACCACGTCCTCGTCATCGGAAGGGCTGCCTGGGTCTCCGTTCACAGACGAGGTACCCAGCAGTGACCCCATAACATCTGATCAAATTATAACAAATACATTAGCTACGATGTACATGCATTACCCTACGTATACGCCCACTATTTCCATTCCTACCCAATTTGCTCTCCTTGTTCACCAGTAACCATTTATTCCCGCTCATACACTACCACCCGTTCACCCCACCTCCTAGTTATTTACTCCTGTTCCCTTCTACATGTTCACGTTCACTCATTCCCTCCCACCTGGATGCTGCCCGTCCTCTCAATCGTTCAAGTACACTCGCCTTCAATCCCGATCGCATGTACCCAGTCATTCCCACACCTTCTACCCCAGTCACACTCGAGCTCTTAATCATTCAGCCTCACTAATACAGTCTCACTCATTTCACTCCACTCACTTACTGCTTTTGCTTGTTTCCTTGGATTAGCTCCACTCGTTCAGCCCTACTCGCTCACTCCTGTTGGTTCATCCCGATTGGTTCACGCCCACTTCTTCACTCGCTCTCATTTAGTCCTACCCATTTACTCGGATTTGTTCACTCCCACTCATTTAGCCCCACTTGTTCGTTCCCATTGGTTCGGCCCCACTAGCTCCCTACGACTAATACAGCGGTACTCTTTTGCTCCGAACCATTCAAGCCCTTGTTAATTTTATTGGTTCAGCCACGATTACTTCTACGTATTCAGCCCTACTCTTTCTTTCCCATCGGTTCAGCCCCTTTCATTCGCTCTCATTGGTTCAGCCCCATCCATTGTCTCCCACTGGTTCACTCCTACTCGTTTACTCCTATGTATTCAGCCCCACTCTTTTTTACTCCCGTTGGTTTAGCCCTTTTCCTTTCACTCCCACTTGTTCACTCCCATCGGTTTAGCCCCGTTCGTTCACGCGCACTCATTCCATCCACTCGTTTATCCTCACTAATTCACTCCCATTGGTTCAGCCCCATTCGATCGCTCCACTGGTTCGGCCCCGCTTGTTCACTCCTACTCACCCTCGTGTCCAGTAGATGTGATCTCCACTCTGACCTGAAGCTGACCGCTCACATGGTCCGTAGGCAAACGGCGACCCAAAGTATAGCTTACAGGCTGATCCCTGGGTCACACACACACACACACACACCCCATAAGTGGGCAACTGTAATACATCTTAATACGTGAAAAAATTAACTTTGTAATCTACAAATCCTATCAAATATAATATATTTGTCATTGGCGCCATGTGACTAACCCTGCTGCATGCCTCTCCAGAAGCCTCTGCACAGGAATCGTCAGCTGACCCAAAAAGCGCTTGATGATTGGCCGACTTTTTGCAAATTTGTCCTTCACCACGATCTCCAGAACATCAGTCATGAGTGCGACGAAGGTGTACTTCTGCACGAGGGTACACAAAGATATCATTGTCCTATATCCTAAGCAGAGCTCATAAATAGTGAATAGGAAGTAATTAAGGATTCAGATTTGCTGTATAAAGATGCACTGATGATGATAATGATGATGCTTGCAGAGTAATCGGTCTAATATTTACAAATGTCTTTAGAAGAACGCTATATTTATGCACCTGTTCATTTTTAAATAGTCATCGACGTATGCAAATGACATGTAAATTAGTGATAACTGGGCAGGGCCTCGTGTTCAATCTGCACTTTGATTAAGAATGGCGTGTGTGTGTGTGTGCGCGTGACCTCTCCGTGCCACACAGGGTTGGTGGTGTTGGAGATGATGGAGGCTCGTCTCTCTTGGCCGTGGTGTGTGAAGGCAGGGAAGCCGCTGCGTTTTCCAGGCTGGATGCTCATCTTCAGATACGGGTCCGGATTGAAGAACATGCCTTTCTTTAGGCCCTGAGCTCTGATGTCTTCCAAACACACACACACACACACACACACACACACACTATCAAGGCTGTGCATGAAGCCAAAACAGCCAAATTTGATGTATTATGACTGAATATATAGATTTCTTTATATTTATAAATACTGGCACCCTCTGTAAAACTGTCTGTTGTTAATTAGCTTATTACTATTTATGTCTTTTTCGACATTTGTCACAACGAATGTGAAACTAAAAAAAAGACACGCAGACGTGACCGATGGTGCCACAGTAAATATTTCTGGGACATTGTGGACATCTTTATAAAACCTCCGTTGAGAATTACAAACCGTGGTGTAATAATCTGTTTTCACGATTTGCCGATTCACACAAGGTTTGATTTTAACTTGTACTGACACGTTTTGTCCACAGGGAGGCAGTGCAGACGTGCGGGACATATACAGGAGTAGAAATGTGTAAGCTTATACACGAAATGAAACTTCAGTTTCTTCACTGGTGCTTACGGACACCTGATAACGTGAAGCTGACGAGTTTCCGGCAATGTTCCGTCACAGACTGGCCGTCCACTTGTCCTGGTCCAGCCTGGGGGGGGTTAGAGACAGAGACAGAGAGAGAGACAGTTACATCTAAACACACAGCTACACTCTTTCTGTTTTTTTTTCTCCATGATCAAGAGCTGAGGCGAGCAGAAATCACCCTTCACACTGGAAGCGGGACTACGCTAAGCTCGGACCATCTGGACATGCGGCGTAATAAATCATAGCTGCGTGCCAGCTGAACACAAGCACGGGATCAGCACGCAGATGTTTCATGTAAGATGAATTTGTGCCAGCTGTTCGCATGGCACCCAGAGACTGATGTGGAGACAGATGAGGAGAGAGAGGGGGAGAGGGAGTGGGAGGTGGAGAGGGAGGTGGAGAGGGAGGGGGAGAGGGAGTGGGAGTGGAGAGGGAGGTGGGAGGTGGAGAGGGAGTGGGAGGTGGAGAGGGAGTGGAGGTGGAGAGGGAGGTGGAGAGGGAGGTGGAGAGGGAGTGGGAGAGGGAGGGAGGAAGGAGACAATCACGGTTCATGTAGTGCCCGTTCCTAAATGATTTAACTCCACTGCGGTGCACTTGCACATTAACACAGCACCCTGACTCGATATTCATGCAAACGCACATGCAGACAGTAGTGTGAGCGAGAGAGACGCGAATCACCAGCAAATTCACTCTTTAAAAATAATAAACTTCATATTATAGTGTAATATTTATGAATATCATCAATTAACTTCCTTTGGCACTCTGTCCGTCCGAGTGAAGGGGGCATGTCCTGTCCATCCGTCCGTCCGAGTGAAGGGGGCGTGTCCTGTCCATCCGTCCGTCCGAGTGAAGGGGGCGTGTCCTGTCCATCCGTCCGTCTTAGTGAAGGGGGCGTGTCCTGTCCATCCGTCCGTCCTAGAGAAGGGGGCGTGTCCTGTCCATCCGTCCTAGTGAAGGGGGCGTGTCCTGTCCATCCGTCAGCCCTAGTGAAGGGGGCGTGTCCTGTCCATCCGTCAGCCCTAGTGAAGGAGGCGTGTCCTGTCCTATCTGTCAGTCCTAGTAAAGGAGGCGTGTCCTGTCCTATCTGTCAGTCCTAGTGAAGGAGGCGTGTCCTTTCTATCATCTTTGTATCTGCATCTTAATGAAGTAGGTGTGGCAAACCTTCTGCACATGTGCACAACTGCCCTGATCTCGTGTGTGTGTGTGTGTGTGTACTTGGAAAACTCTGCCAAAGCCTCAAGTTTCAGTGCTTTGTCTTTGTTAATGTCGACTAACCGCAACGCATCAAATATTCAAACAATCACAATAACCAGCTTTCAGAACCACGCAGAAGCATTTAGGTTCGTCAACATCGATAATCAGGTTCGTCAAACGAATCTTGAATTATTTAAACGCTCCTGCTGCTTTTCAGTGGCGACATCGTTCAGAAAGACTGCGTGTGTGTGCGTATCTGCGTGAACTTTGCTCCAGTTCTGTGTACATCTCTCTTAAGTGCACATCAAAGCATTTCAGGGCAGGAGCATGTCAGGAGTCGGCGGATTCTTGGCATGCCAGCGAATCTGATACTCCCTCTGTGTAACTGACTGACTCACACCGCACTATATGCCTACGACATTGTGCACGGAATCATTCCAAGCCTTCCTGAAGACAAATGATCTTAGGAAGCATGTATGGTTGGGTAAGAAGCTTGATCTGGAGAAACGCAGCCTTTTCTCAGCCTAGTGAAGAATTCATTATCATGTTGGTGAAGGTTCTAACTAGAACCCTAGAACTGGTTTGAGCCAATTTATGAGAAGGTTCCAGCCCTTTTATAGCATACTTGACACTTTCGGGTATTTTCCTGGCTCTGGAAGCTAACAGCAGATTTTCAGGTGATGTTAGCGAACACAGCACAGTGGGACGTGAGGGATAATCAGGTACATGCCAAAAAAAAACACACAGATGAAGACGCACACACACACACACACACACACACACACACTCACCAGGACGCCAGGGTTCTTTACAGTGATGCAGGGCGTCATCGCTCTTAAGGCTCCACTCACTCCATGGTAATATTTGAAGCAGATTTTGGTCTCAGCTATGTGCACACACACACACACACACACACACACACACACACCTTTTTAAAAGACATTTTGATACGCGTGTATGTAGTGTAACATGTACATAAAGTAAACTAAGGAGTGAAACACTTCAGGTCGTGTTTTTTTTTTTTATAATCGCAGATTATATGATTATATGATATTTATTGTGATTATATGGCAGCCATTTTGAAAGTTGTGGTAAAAAAAGTGTTGCAAATAATAAAACCCACTCACGCTCCATGAAATACGGCCCGGGTTCCAATCTCCAGACGATCTGTCCCCTCTGTGTGCCGTTGACACCGCGGTTCTTTGAGTCCCATACATTAGCCAGACACGTCTCGTCTGGGAATACGCACCAGAAGCACACACACACACAGACATTTACGAAGGAACAACATGTTGCACTTTTATTCCTACAAATAAATCTGAACGAGATTTACGCTAATGAGGAGGAACGGGGTGGGGTGTGTTCGTGTATAGCACCGTGCTCCGACACGCCCCCAGCCGACTCCCATCTGCCCTGCGGAATGAACCCGGACGTGTACGCTCGTGCGGCGGGGTGTTCTCTTATAGTGCGTTCGGAAATTATTCAGAACTCGTCCGATAGCGCCTCTTTGGAGCGTCCTGTTTTCTCGGATTATCTTGAGAACGTCTGGCAAATTCAACTGATTAGACATGACTTAGAAAGGTCAACACCTGCACGCGTATGAGGTCGGGCCGAAAAACCGAGTCCGAGGAACTCTCCGCAGATCTGGGCAAAGGTATAAATAAATAAATAAATAAATAAATAAATAAATAAATAAAACATTTCAGGAACAAATTCAGGTCGGTCATTGTGCAATGGAAGAAGTTTGGGACCACTAGGACTCTTCATAGAGGTGTAACTCAGTAACTGGTCTAGAACGGCCAGGTTACTAAGAACGCCATGGCCAGTTCTTCTGGAAGTCTGTTGGATGGGAGAACGTGCCGGATAAACACGGCTAGACGGAATGGCACTCATGAGTAAAAAGGCGAACGGCAGGAAGTGAAAGGACTTATGAGACGAGACGACTTTGGCGTAAACCAGGTACTGCTCTTGAATTTGCCAACACCATCCCTAGCGTGAAGCACGGTAGTGGCAGCATCATGCTATGGAGGTGCTTCCCAGCACCAAGGATGGATCCAAACGCAGACATCCTGCTCCAGAGCGTGCACGACCTCCAGAGTCCAACTATGGAGAGACCTGAAGATCACAAAGGCTCTCGTTCCCAATCTGACTGAACAGGATCTGCTAGGAAGACTGGGGGAAACTGCCCAAAACCAGGTGTGCAAAGCGTGTAGAGACTTCGTCAAGCTATAATTGCTGCCAAAAGGTACTTAGACAAAAGTACTGAATAATTATCATAAAAATAAATGCGGAGTTTTCAGTTTTAAAAAAGATTTTTAAATTAAACCAGCATCCATAAACTCAAGTGGTCGAAAGCAGCCCGTCAGTGGTGCAGATGAGCCTTGTCCAGCATGATCTAACGCTCCACCAATTCACCCTGTCATGTGACTACATAAAAATCAATCACAGCAAGAGTGAGCGTACGGTAGCCAACAGCGTCTTCCTCCAGCTAACACCAGCACCCGTGACCTGAACGGGGAAAGAAATAATGGTCCCTTCTCTTCAACACTGGCTCTTCATAAACGCTAAATAGAGCTACTTACACAGCCACTATTAATCATTTATTAATCACAAAACACTGTTAGCTTGGGATGGAACATTTGTGAAGATCAGAGAAATCCTTAGTCCATCATCTACTCCACGGAGTTACGAAACTGCATCCAGAGCCCAACCCTGCACTCTTGGCCATTTCCCTCAGGAGCAATCGGAGCTGCTGTGTGACTGTAAATTCCGCTCCAGAGAACAGCGGGTGATCGATGTCTGGCACTTTTCTCCGGGAGAGACCGTGCTGGAATTTCCCTATCCTGGATCGATATCTTCACGGAGCGGGTAGTGGTAGCGCGAGGGGATCGGCTTTCGCCTGCAGACAGAGCCAGACGACAGGGAAGTGCTACGGTGTACGGACTAACGTTGACCACGGCCAATCAGGAGTCACCACCGGTGCCTAGGATGCTTTCCGGTCATCCTGATCATACTAAGATGCATCATGGACTTGGGTTGTTGGCATCCAACGTCCGGTTTTGAGTATTTCAACCTGGAGGTCATGAACTCGTTACATTGTGGGGATATTATATGACCAAATAAGCCCTAGTGGTGGCGCTAGAGTGCTTCAGTGGCAAACACCTAAAGTAGGAAGTATTCATAAGAAGTATTATAATAATAATAATAATAAGAAGAAGAAGAAGAATAGCGCATGTCACTATGTTATTAAGCTGAGCCTGGTCCACGCCACCTTTTCACCCTTTTTAATCAGACCACTCAGAAATCATGGGCTCTTTAAACCTCCGATCGGCGCCAAGTAATTACACGTCACCTTTAACGTGAGTAACATGTCAGTCAGAGTGATGGGTAAAAGGCATGGCTGCCAACATGCCGCTGACTCAGCGTTTTTTTCTCCCATGTTCCCTCACTGGCTTTATACAGGGCTCTCTCTCGCCCTCTCGCTCTCTCTCCACACACACACACACACACACACACACACACACACATATATATATACCCTGCTTTCACGTTTCTGGCTCAGTGGAGCGTCAAAGTACAGGATTATTTTGTTCACGACGTCCCATGTCCTCTACCGTATCACGTCCGGCTAAAAGGGACAGATAAACGCCTTCCCCGGCGAATTCGCTCCACTGCAACCCTTCTCACCTGTCACCGAATATACTCTACGTGCCACCCGGAAGAATCAAGGTGTTAGTAATACGCCTTTATTCTAGCTGACTTGAACAGCAGTAAGAAAATTAATAATTCAGCGAGCAGGCTCGAAGGTTTTCTGTACAATTCCTGTGCGAATTCTGTCACACGAGCAAAGATGGCGAATGTCACGGCAACCGTTTCTATCTGAAGAGCACACGTTGAATGCGTAGATGATATTGGTCACGTGTAATTCATCCCAAAAAAAAAACAATACAACTGAAATGATGATAAAAATTGGAATCAGAGCAAATTTGATGCGTTTGGACGAAAGCGTGCCTAGCCTAGACGCCATCCCTACAACGCCAATTAAAATTTGTTCTAAGCTCCCCCATCCTCTACACCCGGGTCTGTCTGCTAGAAAAATATTAAACCAGCCCCAGAATTGCTACAAATCCCCAATCTATCCACATACATCAAGTCTCACCAATGTGGTAGAGCCCGATCCAGTCTGTCGCATCCACCTCCTCCTTGATGTCCCAGGAGATGACGAGGTTCTGTCCTCTTCCCAAGGTGAACTGATAGGTGGAGGCAGTAAGGGAGGACCGGCTGTCTGACGTGACCAGATCCGTATCACTGTTGGCCCGTTGCAGGCCCATCGTCTCGGTTGCAGCGCCTCCTCTGGATGTTCCACCGCTGCCGTTACTGCGCAGGTTTTCCGGTCCCAGCGTGTATCGCATGTGCGGGCTGCGCCTCCGCACCACCAGAAGGTGCTCTCGCGCTGTGCTGGTGGCCATGGAAGGGTGAGGGGTAGGGTGGCTAGGGGTAGGGTGAAGAGAAGGGATGGGCTGGTGGGGGCGGGAACGGGGAGGGAGGACCGCTGTGGCCAGTGAGGGGCGAATGGTGGAAGCTGCGTGAACAATGGGATGAAGAAAGAAAGGCCTAAAAGGCCTGAGGGACGTGAGGAGAGAACTGGGATGTGACCCAACGAGGGCCAACAAACCCTCTTAAAGTCCTCCACTGTCTCTACAGGCGGCGTCCACGTACACAACACCAAGCGACCTCCGCTTGTTCCTTTGACCTCACAGCATTTGAAAGGGAACATTCACTCGGACAGAGACATGGGGACTTACTGAACCCCCATTCAGAGGGTTGCTAGTGCAAATGTAGATCCTCCGAGTTCAGCCATATTCAGCAGCTTCATGAAACATCAGAACCAACGGATAGGACAAGCTTCAGGAACTGTCCTGATGTCATTTTCTGTCCAATCAGTTAAAGGTTCCGCGACAAACCACAGACTCAAGAAAGGAAGTGACGAGGCAAGTTGGTCAACCTGATCAGTTACGGTCCTCGTGGTCTCAAAGTCACGCATATAAGCAGATACCTAGAAGACAAAAGAGAAAGACATGGGTAAGTCTTTCATACATGTAGTCGGGTGAACCACGTGCAAACAAATCAACTGAAGTCGATGGTGATGATAACGTGAAAGATCTGCCACTCGCCAACCGTCTGCAAACTGGAAAAGTCCAGAATATTCCGTGTACCGTAATCAATTTTAGTGAGCAATCACATTATGCATCTTAGCAGAAGATTAAAGGAAAAAGAAAAGGCTTTTAAGCTCTACCATGACTCTTCCGGTAATTATTCTACGCGGCAGAAGTTGTTGAGTAGTGTAATCGGTTTCCTTTTCCAAGGGAATGATCGGGTAGAATCAGAGCACTAGGGAGGTAGAGGGATGAGCAAGAATCTATCTACAGTATCAGTGGAAAAGCAGACTGCTCTGTCTGCTCTAAATGCACATCGGTGGATTTCTTCATCCACACACCTCAAACCCATCCAGAAGCATCACTTGTTCAGAATTTTCTGACCTACTCGGCCTAGACCTCCTATTCTGATCCATCTGTCCTTCTACCCAAATCCCAAACTGGAGCATCACTTACACACAATTTTCTGGCCCTACATGACCTAGTTCTCATCTATCTGCACGTCTATCTGGTTCTCCATCCACCCTTTCAAACATCTGTCCATTTCTTCAACCTGAAGCCCAAACCTGCAGCACCATATGTCTTCTGTCCTGCTTTTCCTAGACCTGAAATCATCCTCTGAGCTACCTGTTGGTTTCTTCACCCATCCATCTAACCCCTCTATCTGCCCCAAACACAACCGGAAGCATGGCTTTTCCAGAATTTTAGGACCTACTTGGTGTAGACATCCTGTTCTGATCTGTCTGCACGTCTGTCGGTTTCTCCATGCATCCATCCCAAAACACACCTTCACGTCATCACTTGTACAGACTCTTCTGCCCACAATCCTCCATCACATTACACCCTTCCTCACCCTCTCTCTCTATCTCTCTCTCTCTCTCTCTCATTCTCAGCCCTGCTTTCTAAAAATAGTGTCGATAAGCATGATTTTCCTCAGAGGGTCCTAAATTAGCTTCCTCTGCCTGAGCTGTTGGGAAGGACTGTGAGGCATGGCGTAACACGACTCGCCCAAACATCCTGCTTACACCTCAGCTTTTCTGGCCGTTTGGTCCCGGTTTATTTGACGGACTATATAAGAGGAAAAAAAGATACGAGACGAGTTTATTTCACAACTAAAGCAGAATAATACAATATAAATATATAATAATAATATAAATTATATGCGCACAGATGACAAGAGGAAAAGATGACAAGTGCAAGGAAAGCAGGCGTGAGGGAGAGCAGACGGCACGGCCGTGTCTGGCGACAGAAAAACAGCTAGCATGTTATACTAGCTTATACTGGCTAACTAGAACCACTAAACCATGGTCTTGTCGGTCTCAGCCAATCGTAATAAGGCCTCGCTCGGCTCCACTGACACGGAATAATTTATCAGTCTGCGTGACACGTACTGTAAAGTCACAAGCACCGACCGTTCCTATTTTAACAAGAGGCGGTGATCACGAGAAAGCAGACAGGTGAGTACAACTCCGTCCTGCGCTGGAGAAAGAGCGGTGGTGAAATAACGTTTTCCCAGCGTCCTCTTAAGTCCACCGTTGAGGACAGCGTGTATTCACTGACATCTGGCGAAAAAAGAAAGCTCTGAAATATCGACAGGAGGAACGGCAGCATCTTCCTGTGACGCCCGACCCGATAAAACAACTTTACGGAGTTTAAACCGCGTCTTTATCAGAGAGCGCCGAGAACCCGAGACGAGGGGACGGATTCTTCTTCCGGCTCTACAAATCACGTCGACGTGGTGCTGCGATCTCACAGGAAACTCGAGCGTCCGTTAAAACTCTACCGTTTCAGGATGCGTGATAAAACACACGCTGAGGAAAACAAAAACAAACAAACAAACAAACAAAAAACAAGTCGTGCCGTCATGTCTGGATATTAGATTTCCATATTACAGTAAAATGCTTTCTCGTGCGTCATGATGCATTTAAAAGAAAACCCATCGATATTCACATGCCTGGTACACCAAGAAGTCTCGAACTTCTCCTAATCCTAAATAGCTTCACTGTTAAATAGATCAGAACGAGTATTAACTGGCACCGTTTGAAAGCCCCGCCCCCTTTCTCCCAAGTGCTCTTGACTGGACTCTCGTTTGTCCCGTTAAGGTTTCGAACTGTAAACTATGTCTACTCCTTAAACAGACGAGTGGAGCGATCGTTTATATTTAGCAAATCGCATATTTAGCAAATTTTCCCCTCAGAAGTGAATCGTGTGGAACGGAACGTTCAGTTATGGATTATTAGTTATGGATTTTACATTTCCGCACATATATTATTGTGAAATCGGTAACTGACAAAATTGTTTGATCATTGTTTGATATTACCGTCTCTTAATTCGCCGGTTAGCGAGCAACCGTTTATGCTATCCCTTAAATTCCACTATAGCTACAATGGCACTTTTGAGTTAGGGATGCACCCGCTTAACCGATTCAGCAAAGCCTGAACTCCAGGCGAAGACCGTGAATTCGATCACAATTCGCTTTCACCGTTTACGATCCGCCTCGACAAACGGCGTCGGCGGTAATGGGCGCACCAGACAGGAAGTGCCGAGAAGTGTGCATGAGGTCATCTCTTAGATGAAACCCGAGCTCCTCTCGCATTAGCAGGGCTGAAGTGATGGAACGCACACTCAGTGAACCTACATCACTCTCATCCACACCTCTGAGAACTTGGCAGAGAAGAACCTGATATCAGCTCCATCTTTCTAATGGCATTAGGGCAGAAGGATAGAATTATCCACAGAGCAGAACTGGACAGAATGTGTTTTAGGTGTAACAGGAAGAATATGTCATTACGGTGTGATAAATGCACAAGCCAAAAGCTTTAGTCTCCCGACCTTTACAGACCACATCTCAACAACTGTAGGTTCAATCCTGTACAACATCAAGCGAATCCGACCGTACCTCACCGAACAGGCCACACAGATACTAGTCCAGGCTCTTGTTGTCTCAAAACTGGACGTCACTACTCTCAGGCCTCCCAGCCAGCTCCATCAAACCCCTTCAGATGATTCAGAATGCTGCAGCACGCCTCGTCTTCCACCAGCCCAAGAGAACCCATGTCACACCCCTCTTCATCTCCCTCCACTGGCTTCCTGTAGCTGCCCGCATCAAATTCAAGGCCTTGATGTTCACCTACAAGACCTTGTCTGGAACAGCGCCCCCTACCTCAACTCTCTCCTGAAGGCTTACGTTCCCTCACGCAATCTGCGATCGATTAGTGACCGACGTTTAGTAGTTCCTATTCAGCGTGGCACAAGATCCCTTTCCAGAACCTTCACACTAACTGTTCCTCAGTGGTGGAATGAACTTCCAACCTCAATCAGGACCGCAGATTCACTCACCATCTTCAAAACACAGATAAAAGACCCGCCTCTTCCGTCAACACCTAACCAACTCATAAAAAAACTAACAATAAATAAATAAATAATAACCTTTTTGCCCGTACACCTCGACTCTGCGCACGTTGCTTCTTCTAGAACTCAAGTAATTGATCTTGTACAGTAGCACTACTTGTATTGTTCTCTGCTTGATATCACTTTGCTTGTATTTTTCTCCTTTGTAAGTCGCTTTGGATAAAAACATCCACTAAATGAATAAATGAATAAATGTAAATGTAGTCTCTGCTTATTTAAGGTGGGAAAATGCTACAATACTTGTTGGATATTTGAAAGCACTAACCACCACCTAGCCCAACACCACTGTTCAAAAATGACTAAACCAATCACCCATCAGCACGGCTCCCAACAACCAATCAGCACGGCTCCCAACAACCAATCACCGATCAGCACGGCTCCCAACAACCAATCACCCATCAGCACGGCTCCCAACAACCAATCAGAATGGCTCCCAACAACCAATCACCGATCAGCACGGCTCCCAACAACCAATCACCGATCAGCACGGCTCCCAACAACCAATCACCGATCAGCACTGCTCCCAACAACCAATCACTGACCAACCACTGAACACCTTTGTTTGATCACCCACACATCTACGTTTTCTAGATCTCTCTCCTGATACATTTTGTTCACCGACTCCTCACGACTTCATTTTGTCCATGTTCTTGATATGAATCGTTATTTTGTAAACAAAAACCATGTAAATAGCTAGCTTGTGGTGCCATGACCAAACACACATAAATAGCTAGTAAACCGCGGTGTGCCGTGACTCCTCAGTGAACAAGTCTACTGGTGATGACATGACAGCATCAGGTGCCTTCTAGTGACTTTCCCGTGAAAAGAGTTGGCAAACCGACGCAGCAGGAAATGATCAGTCATACCCGTACGGCGTTACGTTATCGGTATACAGTTTTAGGTTTCCGTATCAATGTACCGTCTTCGTCCCTAGTGTGCGCAAAACGCCTTTCCTTTTAATCAGCAGTGACCTCTCGTGTCACCTCATTACTGTGCTTATGACACCATTTATGACTCATCCGGCTTCTGCACCGCATGGAAACAGGAAACTGATCCACAACAGTGTCAGTCAACAGAGACGTCGTCTCAGCGATGGACTAAACTGTGTGTGTGCCACCGGTTCTCGTGTAACATGCGAGTTATTAACTCCAAAATGTCATTTTTTAATAATTAACTGCTTTTCTATGGCAGTTGGCACTGTTTGGTAATCAGCATGAAACGGGACACAAGACACGGGTGTATTTATTTATCATAAACGAGTTCCTTAGCTAGCCCGCTGGGTATGTGAAAGCCCAAGCGTGCTGCCCAGTTCCCAGTCCCAGGTGTCAGTTGCCCAGAATCCTAAATGACCTGGATAAAAAGTGGTCGCTAAGGCAACGTTAACACAGACACAAGCAAGTACAAATTCCTGCATTGCGAACGATTTGGGCGTAGCCGTCGTAGCGAAAGCAGGTGGACAGCGTCTTCATCGGAGTGGGTTACGCCGCCCTGTGATGCAGATCGGAAACCGCTTTTGCGAAAGTCAACAGCAGGGCGTTTTCTCTTCTCTTCCTCTGTTTGAACAATTTTTTTAAATAATAATAATAATAATAATAATAATAATAATAATAATAATAATAATAATCCTACCTCTGTGGCTCCATTCCAACCCCTGCAGCTGTCGCTCTGCACGGAACCGACAGCTCACCTACATTAGCTAATGATCTTCCATCCGGTCATCCAGTTAGTGCGTTTCCTCCCGCGGTCACTCGGATGCGGCGGGCAAGCAAGAGAGCGAGCTCAGCCTCAGTTCCGCTCCGACTAACGCCTCCGCTGAGACGCCATAAAACTCCTCGCCGGCATGATGGGAAGGATGCTAGCGTGCTAAAGGCATACTAACATGTGGCTGATAAATATTTAGAGAGAATCTTTCTTCACACAGGGTAGATCGTGTGCAGGAGAATGATATTTGATGTTTAGCAACAACAAACTAAAAAAAGCGAGCCCCCCTTGTTGTATTTTAATGTGATTTGACAAAGTATTGGCACCCTTTCGCGCTTTTTTTTTTTTTTCCCGAGACAGACCTGTAAACCCCTGTCACAGCCGTACATTTTTTTTTTTCCCCCTCTTCTTCTTCTATAGGTTTATACACTAATGCACTGTGCAGGAACCGTGTTAAAACTCCTGTTATAAATATACGTGACCCGGCACGTACCGAAAAACCCAAGCTCTTAGGATCACGCATCACACTCTTCAAACTGCCCCAGCTCTGGTTCTCCATCTACCCACACTTTCTATTTATACACAGCCCAGGGTTGAACTATTTGTAAAAAACACAGACAACACACACACACTATCTCGAGCTCAGAGAAGCCCGGGCACTGACCCATATCTGAAGCCTAAATACACTTGGAGGCAAATCTTCCCCATTCAGGCATCCAATCAAGCGAGGTTTTAACGATGATAAAAATCCACCGAATCCAAAAGGACTTCTTGTCATTTCTGCAATAAAAACTTCCCAGAAAAGCATACTGTGACATCATTCATCCCGGTATATCGGTCCAATTAAAGGAGGCGTGGCCTCGGTGCATTACAGTCCCAGTGGAAAAAAAAATGCTTCAGAAACATGGCCGGCGTTAACTGACAAAAATGTCGTGGGGAAAAAAAAATTAATAATCTCTCACACACACACACACACACACACACACACACACACACAGAGAGAGAGAGAATGTGTGAGTGTCAGGAGGTTCGAGCGCATGACAATTAAAGGAACAGGACGACGTCATCGCCTCAGCATGCGATCTGTTGCGAGCTGTTTCCGATGGAGCAAAATAAGGCCGGACCGGTAGAGCCGCGTAGTTATGAGATCTATTTTGGTCTATGCACTACAAGCGTTCTGCGGGGACATCGTGGCGGCGAGCGAGTGAGCGCTCCTGACCTCTTCCTTGTTGTCGCACAGAGCTGGCATTCCTCATGCGTTACAACACATCCTGACAGCGGGGGAAAAACACCGAGACCACAGGATTTTCCTGTGACTACGACATGCACGCAAACCCAGCCTCGCTCCTAGAGGCAAGGCAACGCTTCGGCTTGCCTTTAGTGTTCTTCGGTGACGTGTACAGACGGAGGTCACTTAGAGTGCCAGCCTGAGAGTTGTGCGACCCGTTAGAAAGCATCTTTAAAAACACGCACACGCCCGGATCTATCGTTCTTGAAACTCGCTCTCAAAAGTGTGAGCTTATCATGTACGGAAGGAGTCTCCAGTGTCGGAGATAAAACACACAGAGACGAATTACTGCGATAATCGTACTGACAACTTCTCCCACGTGACCGTCGGGTCCTCAGGTGGCCTGATTAAACGGTTAGTCTACGGCGAATTAAGCCGCAGTGTGGTGTGCGTCGGGTCAATTCGGGGGAAGTCTGACACGCCGATCATGATCTACAACGCCATGACACTCGTTTTTCGGAAGACGCGCTCTCTCTAGCCCGTGTTTGCCGTCCGTACACTCGTACACAGCGGGACGAAAGTGTCGGTCTTTCAAAGATTGAAACATGGCTTCGTTCCCAACGACCACATGGCGTGCAGATGGAGTGAGAACGCGAGCCAATAAATCCACAGGACAATTCACATCGTTCCAAAGTAAACACCCGGACCAGGACAGGATCAGCGTCCCGGATAACGACACTGATGTAAACCTGACACGAGGTCGAACCTTGAACGGTACACCGGCGTCGGAGGAATCCGATATAAACAAATACGAACAGCTGGTGGAACTGTAGCCTAAATCTGTATCGCGCAGATGTTTCGCGCAGGACATACAAGTCCGAGTTTCTTTTTTAAGCACATGCATGAATGTGAAGCGGTGGGTAGAGAAGGAAGAGAAGAACCAGTGCGTCATCGCTAGCAGATGCTCATTCGACACGACATAAACAGAAAGAGATTTATTTCTTTAACAGTTTCTCGTAAACGTCAGGGTTGCTGGAACTGTGAATCCTTATCATGGGGGGTGGGGTGGTAAAACAAACCACTTCGACAACTTACCGAAACCACCGCCAAAATGTTTCCGGTTATGTGTTGACCGCACGCCATGTCCGCTGCATCCCAGGTCCGCGTTGAGACACATGATCGACGCTAGACGTTGCTAAGAACACAAGCGATAAACAGAGAAAGAAAAAAAATAACAGTTTAAACGCGAGACATTTTATTTGTTTATTTTTTTTTTCCATCAGCGATGTTGAACAGAGAAGACGGCGTTTCGCAAAGCTATAAACAAACCGTCTTTCAAGTTTAGGAGAGGAATCTTGGCAGCACGCCGTTGTACCTGCGCCAACGTTGTGTGCGATTTGGTATAAATAAACAAGGATCAAACGTTTTCCAGAAAATTTTATAGCGCATCCCAGAATGCTATTAAAAAGTACATTTTGTGGGAGAATAAAAAAAAAAAAAAAAAAAAAAAACACCACTTTAGCGAGATGTGGTTTGGCTGCCCGAAGCACAGCGGCCACCCTCTAAGTGCTAACAACACTCGCTGTAACAGTGCCTGTCGAGCTATCCCTTCACACATGGACATTTTTGCTCATTTTTCCCCATGAGAGGAATTTTGTTTAGCGAGAAGCGACCAGGATTTTTCCCCTCGATCAAACGACTCCCGTTTAACGTCGAAAAGAAAAACTATAGGAACAACTTGTAGTCGTTGAACCCCCTTACTAAACTCCAATAACGATAAGAATCGAGCGAAACGCTACTGTGCTGGTCTCACATCTACGGATGATCGTTTTGGGACACTTTTCTGGCGACGAGCTTCAGAATCTTTAAGGCTGTAATCGGCTTGTGCTTTGAATTTGGCTTGAAAACGTGACCGGCGAATACGGTGCTGCTCTTCGCAATGTCAGTCAAGTAGTGTGACAAAGTATATGACGTCCGTGGCTATGTTTAACTCGGTTGCATCACTGAGCCGTTTCCTTTGACCCAGGTCAAAGCTTATCTGTTCCCCCGGTGAAGAGTTATTGAGGGGTTCAACTGACGGGTCGCCGGTTCAGTTTTAGGCCTGATGGGAGGTTTATTTATCATCTTTTATTCAGTATTATTCTCCAAGTCATTATAACCTCATGGCTTGAAGCTAGCTTCGTTTTAGCATGTTGAATCAACAAGCATTTTTGCGATTTTTTTCCCCTTTCCTCGCTTGGACATGTAAACAATAGCAATCTCTGGGTGATAAGCGCACATTCCTTCAAATCTACTGCGTGTCCCGAAACATCACCATCACATTACTGAACACAACGAGAGCTCTTTAAATAGGAATACCTGCCCAACGGAGACCGGGCACGGGGCCAGCATCGATCCACGCCACGGACGTTTAAGCGAATCTATTAGGACGACGGATATTGGACTGAAAGAGAACCAGGCCACAATAAATTGCAAGAGTTTGAGACTGTAGGACAAATGCAGCCATATCACAGGCATTAATCTGGACCGGGCATTTGACTGGGATTTAGGAAGGCAAAGGGGCTCGCTGTCTTTCCTGAGGCTCGTTTAATAATCAAATTTATTTGCATAAATCATTCTCAAGGACGTTCTGCGAGAAAATTTACTCACTAACGTGAACCGTCGTCGGTCAGTACTGCTGCAAATAAAGAGACAAGAACGTGTTCTCAGAACGGTGGACCATCCCAAATGTGTTCGGGTAACGAAGGGGCGCTAGATAAACAATTCTCACAGGCTATAAAAGGATATCTCGAGGAAAAGTACGAGAGTGCAAAGACGATATTATATCTGAAGGTAGAGAAACAACCGACGCTCGAGACAAGAACAGGAGGAGGACCAGGCGTGTGAATGTGTGGCGGTATGACACTGAGGTGCCAACACAAAACTGACTTTTTCATTGTCTGAACACTTCCACTGTTAGTGGATTACTGTAGAGCTGAAGCTATAAACAGACATATTGACTGCCTGTCATTACCCATCATCCATCAGCTGGACTGTGGAGGGGACATTAAGGCTTTATGGCACCTGGTGTCATTACAAACAAATGTACAGTCTAGATACAGCTATCTGATAGATAGATAGATAGATAGATAGATAGATAGATAGATAGATAGATAGATAGATAGATAGATAGATAGATAGATACAGTAGACAGACATATAGACAGACATATAGATAGATAGATAGATAGATAGATAGATAGATAGAGAGATAGAGAGATAGAGAGATAGATAGATACAGTATATAGATAGATAGATAGATAGATAGATAGATAGATAGATAGATAGATAGATAGATAGATAGATAGATAGATAGATAGATACAGTAGAGAGATGAAGAGAGATAGATAGAGAGATAGATAGATACAGTAGAGAGATAGATAGATAAATACAGTAGAGAGATAGATAGATAGATAGATATATAGATAGATAGATAGATAGATAGATAGATAGATAGATAGATAGATAGATAGATACAGTATATAGACATATAGACAGATAGATAGACAGATAGATAGATAGATAGATAGATAGATAGATAGATAGATAGATAGATAGATAGAGTAGACAGACAGACAGATAGATAGATAGATAGATAGATAGATAGATAGATAGATAGAGAGATAGATAGATAGAGAGATACAGTAGACAGACAGATAGATAGATAGATAGATAGATAGATAGATAGATAGATAGATAGATAGATAGATAGATAGAGTAGAGAGATAGATAGATAGAGAGATAGATAGATACAGTATATAGATGGATAGATAGATAGATAGATAGATAGATAGATAGATAGATAGATAGATAGATAGATAGATAGATACAGAGATAGATAGATAGATAGATAGATAGATACAGTATATAGATAGATAGATAGATAGATAGATAGATAGATAGATAGATAGATAGATAGATAGATAGATAGATAGATAGATAGATAGATAGATAGATAGATAGATAGATAGATACAGTATATAGATAAATAGATAGATAGATAGATAGATAGATAGATAGATAGATAGATAGATAGATAGATAGATAGATAGATAGATAGATGTATAAA